>JXWZ01009888.1:0-36221 GCA_000956215.1 Anopheles farauti No. 4
GTGTGTGCGGAAAACAACGTCGTGACTAATTTTCGGGACAATTTTGCTTTTATTTTTTTGTCCCAACGGCAAGGGGATCATCCTTTGATTTAGTTTCATGGCACTTCAGTACGTGAGTCAGCTGATAAAAGACTTTTTGAATTTATACGTTGAAAAAAACACTTGAAACCAATTCCCTAGCCCCTATTCGATTACTATAAAACACTTTCGGGGAGTAAATAATCACCTCAGGATCGGCCACAAACTGATCTGAAATTTCTCCGAAAGCTGTACCGGCGCTTATTGCTATCCACCGCATCGAGTGGAGATAAGCTTCAAAGTAATAAAACCACTGTCCTTACCCGAACTGGCAAACATGTTTTCGATTCGAAATGTACAGCATTCCCTCGCGTTAAGAGCCAGTACATTGCGCTGGGGCCTGGGCAAACGAAGCCAAAGTGAGACCAAATCCCATTTTGCTGCAATAATCATCGTACCCAGTCTCGTAGGCTAAACACTAACCCCACTCCGCCCTGGTGCTTCCGCCCCGTTGAGTCAATAATTCATAGCCGCATCATTTAGCAAGTCAACCTCTGCATTCTCGCTTTGATAAATGTGCTTGTTATGTTCCGAGTGCTGCTTCCTGCAGCCGGCGTTGGTGGTGGTTGCCGGTGTTTAATTCCTGAGATGCTGCTGCCGGTTGCTGCCTGCTACACATTCCAATTTCTCGCCACGAGGATACAACTCGCAGCAAGGATGTCGCCTTCGTCACGGTGGACAAAAAGCGTTTCGGGCATGTTGGCTGGGGCACACTCGCCGCATTCGAATTACACGTAATCTCACGTAGAGCGTTATTATTTACCAGCAACAAACGCGGCGGGAGTCCCGAGGCGGGGCTCAATATTTATATGCACCCGTGCCATCGGGTCGGATCGTAAATTCGTGCCGCACACGGGCGTTCTTCGCGGATTTTTTTTTGTAGATAGGAAGATGCGCCTACCTGGGTGAGGGAAGTTATTGCGTTATCGTCGGACCGAACGGAAGAAATGGAAGCCAAATACTAGTGGAGCCCCTGGAGGGGTGGATATCGTAAAACAGCTTGAACAAGGTGGCGCAACAAATTGTTCGATTGTTCCTCGTTCTAGGCTTGGGTTTTTGTGGCAGCAATTATGGCACTGTTCTTTAAAATGCAGAGGCTAGATGTCACGACCTTCAGCACCGAGCTTACTTTACTAGCAAATGCACTTAATGCGGCAAGTTTGTTGAAATACCCAGCCTTCTTCCTCATCCGGGATCGCATAAAGAAGTTCGAACGGCGTGTTCCACTTCCTGGAGAAGGGATGCAAATACGCTAACACACACAGTGCAACGTTTGCAAATGCGACATGCTACATAAGTTTCTCCTACGAACAGCTTCCTCAAGACCTCCCGGAACGTGTTCTCGAAGTACGATTTAGCAATCAGCTCATTAAACTCCACCAGAGCTGCACGCGTCGTAATGAATGTAAATTAATTGATGATCATTTATTTATCGCACCGTGGGTTTCGTGACGGCTTCGGTGATTCATACCCGTAAAGCCAGAGGAGGAGATTCATGCCCGTTGTATTTCACAATCGGAACGATCGGTTATTGGGTTTGGCAGAAGTGTGAGGCGCAAGAAACATTCAATGCATCACTTTCGTTTAGTCTCCAACCATCCTCGACAATCGTCTAGTTGCGTGACGAAATACGATTACTACCACAACAGCTCTGACGGCTGCCGAAGCGCCAGTGATCGCTTTGTTTTTGGACTCGCAATAACAAATCAACAAAGCGTCAACCACGCGGCAAATGTCAAGCCTGTTGGCGACGTGTTTACGAGGAAGATGTCGTACCGATAAAGCCGTACGAGATGTTTATGCGATGGGTGTGTGTAGTGGCAAAGGTGAGCACGCGATCGTTTTGCACTGGAAGAGGTATAAATTTCCAATACATCTTGCTGACGTCGGAAGAAACAAAGGTTTCCATAATTTCTTCCTTATGGAGGAAGCGTATCAAATAAGAAGAAATAAACTAATTAAATTTGATTAAACGTTAACAGTCTATATGATTTTAAAATAGACGAAATCCTACTTGCGATATTCTTCCCTATCTTGCTACAAACTGCAATAATGTGTTTGCTTTGCTTGTTTCGGTTGTTTCGCTGCACAAATTTTGATTCTTTAAAAAAAATCATGATGTCCTTGCCCATGTAACTAACCAAGCGGCCACTACTCCATCATCACCCCTGATTTTGCAATCGCGTTTTACCCAACCGTCCGAACCAGGCAAAAAAAAACAACGCCTCCAGTGAACGGTCCGAAACTAACGAAAGTGTTTTAATCTTCCATTATGCCAACGAACACGAAAAGCAAACATCATCCTCCGGGATCGAGCGGACTACTTAGCAAAGCAACAGCACCATAACACACATCGACATCTGTTTACCGACTGCCGAAAAACTAAAAACTGTGTTTTCACTGCCCCGCCCCACCGGCGGTACTGCACCCACCATTGCGGCACCATTCATCGTTCGATCCTGCGGGTCGCGAAAAATGCTTATAATGAAGAGAACGACCCGGGAGAGAATAAAAACAACAACCCTTCACATCAACAGAAAAGCTTTTACCGAAACCCCGCGCACCAAAAACACAAAAAAAAACAGCACGACCCAGCTTTGAAACATATTCATTGCATACTACTTCTTCCCTTCATGCTCGTAACCCGGACAGCACCAGTAGAAAAAAAATGCTCCTAGGCAACCGGTCACACAAAATTAAAGACCACAATACGCTTACCACGACTCACTCGGCAGGATCACATATTCCACGGGACGCACTCGCACCGCAGCCCCAAGAGTGGTGGTAATCCATTAAAACATATATTTTGTTCAAACATTGACATTGCCATTTTGTTTCTTCACAAACCTGCTCCCTCAGGAAACCAACCGCCGTGTGTATTTTTGTACAAACTTTTCACTTTTTCCTGCGCACCAGTTCTTCATTCGCTGCTCTGTCGAGTGGTATTACGCGAGTTACTTTTTTTTTGTGGTATGCTGCACAAATGCAATGCTTCTCCGTGCGGCATGGGTTGCATTGCGATCGAACGGCAAGGCTCCATGACCTAGGACCAGAGTCGTCATCGGAGAATCAATGTCACTGCCAACGACGACGTACGGTCGTGCTCGCATTTAATGCGGCATGCATTTCAACCCTACTTAGCGCTCTGGGTTCTTTATCTGTTTGCCAATCGTTTTCGTTCCGACGTGTACGTGTACGTGTTCGTTCCGTCCCCAAACAAAACCCCCAAGGAAGCTTAGAAGCCATTTCCGGAGTGGTCCTTGAGCACGACTGGAAAAAAACCATCAACGACTGGGCAAACACATGTCCAGGACGCGGGACGGCTTCGATCCAGCAGAATGTTCGACACAAAAAAAATCACAATCCACTGCTCAAAATTGCACCCGAAGCGCAAAACACAATGTTTGATTTTTCAATCGCTTTGCGACAATTTTCTTTCACCAACCCACGTGCGGGTTTGTTTATTTTTCACCCCAGCCGAGGTAAGCGTTCGCGTTGCTGTTACGTCGGCGTTGGGTGTTGCGTCCCGGTGGACGTGTGGAAAAGAAATCAAACCCACCCATGACGACCACCGGGTGGGAGCAGGGATCGGGGTCACCATGGACAACACGCAAGCGATGAGTTTGAGCTGACGATTTATCACTGTTTGCACAGCTGCCGTACGGGTTAGGGATTTTCTTTCAAGTTTTTCTAGCGTAAGCACTCGGGCTGGAGGTAGGGAATGTTTTTTTCGATACTGCAACCAACCTTTGTGCCATCTATACAAAAATAGCTGCGAGTAGTAACTTATTCCAGAAAAGGGGAATATTTTTTAATATGAAATTCAAATGAATTTTAATTTGAATTTTTGTTCCTTTGTATTAGATTCTTTTCTATATTTTTTTAAATTTTCAGGTAGCAATCTTCTAAAAACTTCTGTTTTGCAAATATGTAAATTATTAATCGCTTATTACAATGGCTTATACTTTTTTTATTTTATTTATATTTTATTTTTGAGATACATTTTAAATAACCTCCTTTACATACTAATAGTTCTCTACAGGAAAGAGGTTAATATAGAATAACAAAATATTCACAAGAATCTCTACATCCAAACGACGTATCGATTTGATTGCAGCGTCTTCACTAATTGATTCCTCCCGGCAGCTGTTAAAATCAATTATCCCTTTCGTGATAAACACCCGTCAAGAATGTAGCTCTCCGGCTCCAAACAGGCCGGCAAAAGCACCATAATTGTAGCCTTTGAGCTTAACCGACTGAAAGTTCTGCGTACAAACTAGCCAAGGCACAAAACCTGAAATATGGCACAAGGCCAACAGAGCCCACGCGCTCCTCTCCGGCCTCTCGCTCGCTCTTCCTCTGGTCGCAAAGTCCAACTCGCGTGCGTGCAATTAATTACGTGCCAAAAGATTATGGCAAATTATCGCGCACCCAAGCTCCGACGGCGAATCCATCTCCGCCAACGGGAAACCGACGTCGGGAACGACGTCGATTAAATCGCGTGTGTTTCTCGTATTTGCTTGCGCCGGTGTGATTTTACTTCATGCCTACGCTGCGTGGGGCGTGTGCACTCGTGAAGATGCGTATCTTCGTGGCCTCCGTGTTGGGCAAAAGATTGCAGCTCATCTGCAGCGAGGCCCCGTGGGCATTGTTTTTGCATCGCTTAATTTCTCAAGATGAATCTTCAAGGGTGGCCGCATCAGCGTCGGCGTCAGTCGTCAATGATATCCTTCAGCGTGGCTTACCTTGTGAATGCGTCCTAGGCACTGCCGGAGGTCGTCGATCTTTGTCCAGGGAAATATATATCTGTAATTGAAAGAAAGAAAGCCACACAATAAATCAACATGCAAAATCTAACGCATTCGCTTGTCGCTAAGAAGCACTTCGAAATTTAATCAGTGCCGGCTCTGTCCGTCTCTGTCGCTCAAAACAGTACCACTCCGGCTCGAAACACACCGATAAGCTGCCCGCATCAAGCAGGGGTATTAAGTTGCGGAGACGTGTTTGGCTGGATTCAATTAAAATTTTCACCATCTTCATTTGCGCTCGGTGAGTGGCCGGAACGATGCGAGAAAGCATGCCTGGAAAAAGTCTGCTTAATCGTTTGAATAAACACGATCTAAAGGACGAGCACGTCCTTCGACCAACAGACAATCAGTACAAGCTTTGTCGGCCACGGAGAAGCAAACTTTTCAAAGACCAAAAAGGAATGGGCAGGATGAGATTAGAAGCTTTGTGATGGAAAAAATAGGCCCTAGATGTTCTTGTTTTGAATGCCAGAAAGACTGCTACAACCAAGTCTAATCTGCTTAGTGCGTCACTCTCTGCTCGATCGATTCCAGATACAATATGGAATGGTTCGTTTCTAGGTTCAAATTGCTTTAGCAACGATAGCCCACATCCATCCCGCCTCAAGAACGAAACCAATTTTAAATTAGGTCAGATCCCAACGGAAAGCCTCCGGTGATTGATTGCAGTTGACGGCACAACTTTAACGTAGCTCCCCGTAATCTAATACCCTAGGCACAAAAATTAGGCCAAAAATCTTAAACCCCCAATACCGCGCACCGTTGACCGAAAGACCCAAATCATCGTCGGGTAGGGCTTCAATTTTCTAGTCAAACACTCATCCAAACCGTTTGCGTAACGCCATGGGTGCGTAAACAGGTTGCGTAAAGTACGCCCGCCCGAAAACACGTGGTGTAATGGGACGGAATTTGCATCCGAAATACACTTTCCTGCACGAGAGCGCAAAGAGATTCCCTTTTACGAACCGGTCAAATCGAACTCGATGCGGAGCATCGACTCGGGTAGGGGTGGTTTTTTTTTGTCGGTATGGATTAGCCATCGATTTTGCGTTGCTCCTCATTCACTCCAGCAGACGAACGGACCGGCGTGCGTGGAATGATAATGTCGAACAGGATTTCTACTTTACGCGCCAACACCGCGCAAGGGCTTCGTGGGGTCAGAAAGACAACAGCTGCCTCGAACAAAAATGGTTGCGGTTTGCCTCTTGCAAACGCCGCAGCGAGGGCTCCGGTGTGTCGGTAGGAATACCAAGTACCAGTAAGGTTGCAGCCGTCGTTTGAGGTTGCTACTGCTGCTGCTACTGTCACCTTGCCCCAGTGACGGAACGTGCACATCATGATCGCATCGGGCACAACCGGAATGATGTCATTTTGAGGCGGTTTTGAATCCATGGCAGACCTATTTTGCAAGTGACGCCAGCCAGCGGTGACTTATGCTAAAATTAGGATGATTAATTTTCGGTTTCAATGTTCCGCGCGCAATGTTTGTAAGCACGTAGCACGGAGACAAACGATTATGCCCATAAGAATCTGGATCATGGAAACTGGTGGTAGTGAATCATATGGATGGGTTAATTCGCTTGAAGTAATAAACTCGTGACATTATCTGGATTACGAAGTGAATATTTTAATATAATAAATTTCAAGTGTATTGTAATTTTAGTGATACTCCACTTTAGAGTGATTTATTTAATAAAATATTATTCTAAACGAGAGTAAAATTCATTTAAATTCATCTTTATATTTCGACAACTCAACGAACGGGTCGGCTGCAATTGACATATGAACAATCATTTTATAACATTGAAGCAATATCTAGATTATTTCCAGCAAAATGAACAGAAGAGGTCCTTAGGTAAAGCAATAACGCAACATATATTCGAATGATAGAAAAAGATTCCGAAAACAAGACACTTCGTGACAGGTTACAAATCTCTACCCACATTTACGTTGCTTCAAGCATATAAACCATTATAAACGGATGAATTATGACTGCTACTGCCTTCCTGTCTGCAACTCGGAAGGACTTGTGTTCTCGCGTATTGTCAAAACATCGTCCCTGGTGGTGAGCCAGCGCCGAACATGCACACCGAATGCACTTGCCGTGCCCGGGAACTTTTCTGCTTTCTACCTTGCAGGCATCCCGACACCCGGAGGGCGTTTCCGTCAAAATCTGTACACTTCAAACAATAATTACTACGAAACCGTGCAAAGTTTCCCCGTGCGTAAAATTGAGCAGCATCCCCAACAGCTTCATCGCAGTCGGTTAAATGGCGAACTTCCCGACGAAGTGCGCGAAACTAACCGAAACACACACGCGGCGACTAATGAACACAACCTCCATATGACAGCATGCGCGCGCGTGTGTGTGTGGACCAGCGAAGTCAAGACAAGGCTTTATTACCGCCACTGTCTCAGTGAGGAAGAGCCAGCGGGGTCCCGAAGGGATCCCATTGCGGTTACAAAACATCGCCTCGCGTGCGCGCTTTCCCTTTGATGGATAACGTAATAAATCTCGGGTCCACGCGTCGGTCCCGGCGTCTTATCGGGCGGACCTCATCGTCGTCAGTCAAACACCGTGCATGGGGAGAATCCCCACGCCATGCACCTGTACGGCCCTGCACCCGGGAGAGAGCGAGGATGAGACTATTTGTACCACTATATTGCCTTTTATGTAAATATGTTTGCACAGCTTCGTCTTCGTTCGTCTGCGTGCGCTCGGGATGTGTTTTCTTTATTGCACCGCCTCCTACGCCGCATCCCGCGTGACTTGCCCGACGCCTCAGACGAGTGTCTGACGAGACTACCCGCAGTAACCTGTTCCGAGATGATCTTGCAAGAAAAACACCACGGTCGGTGCGCTCATCTGCGCTCATCTTAGCGTAACTTTTGCCCGTGCATGCCGGGTCGGTGTCTTGCACATCAGCAACCATGCAACTAATAACAAATCCTCACCGGGACGAACGTCGAAGCGGTGGAACACACAACAACAAACCAACTGGCAACAACGCGCCCTCGGTTTGTCCTGCGCGCTTCTGGCTGCTCTATTATCAGCACAGCGAGGTGACGTGTCTCTCCGGGCGCTCATCCGATAAGGGACGTAATCAACACGATGAAAATCTCTTCGCCCCTCTACGGGAGGGGGAGGGGGGAGGCGAGTGGGGGAATGAAGAAGTAACAGCAAGACCCGGTTTCCAGTTTCCGTTCTTTTCTTGGCGCCACGACGCGCACGGAGATGTGTAGATTTATCGATGTACCTTTGCTGGCGGCTTTCGAAAGGAATCTTAATCAACGGAAGGTAATGATTTCGCTGTTGGCTTTCTCCATATTCCGTACAAGAAAGCTTCCTTCGTCTGATAAGAGTCCATCTGGGGTGTCCGGGAGATGAAAATTCATCAGCGAATCTGGAATCGAATCAGTCAGATGAAGTTCATCTGCTTTACTATCGGCGTAATGATCACAAAAAGTACGAACCAAGCTAGTTTACTAGACGAAGCAGTAGTTTGGTGGAATAATCAGGTTTCGTTTGATGCCGACAATATTAACTTAAGACACGATGTTATAGGAGGATTTACTTACTTAATTTAATTCGTTTTTCCAATTTTCTATAAAGACTATTTTAAAAAATTTGTTAAGCTTCTGTATATTTTATATCAAATATTGTTTATTGCATTACTGAATTCTTTTTATTCTTATGATAATTTTATTTGTATGACTAGTTACTTTTAAACTCTTCACCGTGCCTCTTTAAAACCCCAGAAAGATTGTAAAATAATCATAAAAACAAAAATCCTTTCTTTTTCCCATGCTAACAATATCGCATTCGGAAGAATTCATTAGCGCCATACAATGATAATCATCATAACACATGTTGCCTATCCGTACCAGGTTATCACCGCTATCGGCCAGCACAGTAACGAAGCTTCTCTAAAAAATCCTCCTTTTACAAAATCCACCAAAAACCACAATAGAGCTAACAAAAATTCACTGCACACGAACGAACCCAACCTGCTGAAGCTGCGGACATTCCAAAGAAAAGCCCTCCAAACAATGAAAAACACCAAACATCCAACTACACCTCTGTAGCCGCCGGAAGCATACAAAACCAGGCCCAAAACTTACGACTGTTACGAGGAGAGATTTTTTAAACCGAACGCGAGAGGAGCCACTGCTAATGGAACAAGGCTCCGGCTCGTTGGCAAATTTGGTGAAAATTGGAAAATTGGCCCACATCGAGGATTTCCGATGCAGGCCGGGTTTCGCCGGGTGGAAGGAGCGCGGCGCAACAAATGGCATTGGCGAATCGCGAATCGCGCTGCTTCGCACATCGAACCGTCTTGAACAAGGGCACACGTGGGTGAGTTGTTTTTTTTTCTTTTCTGCTCCTTTTAGCGCATGTTTTGTTTGGTGAGTCGTGAAAGGCAAACGCACGTGCTATACGTAGGAAATATTATTTACGCCCGAATGAAAATTCTATTTGCAGTATATTTGCTATTTTTATCGCTTTCCCACCACCCAGACTCCGAAATCGTAGTAACCGGGGAGGCGTAGCGTTTCTGTTGCTAGAACACTAGACACGATCTCATCCACAAAGCAAGAGCCACGTGCTCGATGCGACCTATCCCGAAGGCATGTTTTTTGTGCGTTCTCACCCAACTTTTCCTTCGCCCCGTCGGGCCATTATGACTTTTTTCGACGGGCATAAAGTTTTTCTGCACCCTACGATGCCACACGATGGGTAAATTAAGATTTGCTTTCCGGTGCGGGCGCTCTTGCGTTACTGCGCGGAAGAGGGAAGAACTTACAAACTTCCAAAGTCTAAATTGGTCAATAAATTCATCTCGATGCCCTCTCGGCGACCCCTTGCGGATAAGCCACCTGAGCCAACCATTACCGATCGGGCTGAGGTGAAACCTTGTGCCGGGAAGAAGGCAGGCAACCCGGTACACCACGCACAATTGTTCGAACGACTTTGAGTGACCGTTTGATGATCGTATTACCACTGCCCTTTTTGCCGACTAATCAAAGCGCCCGCAGCCGGCCCCGGCCTAGCACCCAGGGCTGAAATTAATGTGCCATCAGGAGATTTATGCGGGAAACTCATTCAATTTATGCTCTAACGGCCGTTCCGGGTCGGGTGAGAAAGTTTCGCAATAAAACAGGCGCACCGGCGCATTAACAAAAGAGTCACCGGGAATGCCCGGCGTGTAACGTGCGTAAATCCGGTCCAACGATGAGTGCTGCTCTCGCTGGCGGTGAAATGAAAATGTATGTGAAGGGACTTTTAACACCCGAAATTGCTTTACAACCGTACGCTGTAATCCTGGCGCTGGCATAACATGGGACAAATCCGCGTGGTGGCTCGAAAAACAACAAACACACGCTGCGGAACGAAGGCACACCATTGAAAGAAGTCGTCTAAATCTAAAGCACGAAACGAAATGAACAAAAAAAATCGCCATCAATTGCCCATTTGAATGATGCCGTTTTGAGTTTGCTTCGCTTTTCTTTATTGCTTCACGTTCGATGGACGATGTTTTATTGCGCTTGGAAAGATTTAATGCGGACCAATCGAAAACACCAAAGTACGCGCGTTGAGGACATTAAACGCACCGAATGAATTAAATTAACTTCCCGATTCACATTCATGATCCATGGCTTAACACAAAGTGAAATTCAGTTAAATTATCCAAACAGTTTTCAATTCCAATGGAGTTAAGACCCCGGTAGCCTTTGACATTCTCGAATCCCGGCTATCAACATGTTCATCTGGTACTTTAAAATAAACCACCTGACCGCATCGGACGGCATAAGGTAGGTTGTAAAATAAAACACCCCGACAGCTCTCTGCAGGAAACGTCCAATTATTCGCATCATAAAAATAAGCTCCTGGTACGATTCATATGACTCCCTGAGCTGTCTATCCACCGCTGACGGCACAAACAAAGACACCAGGCTGTAGATCGTGGTTCGAACCCATCTTCCATCCTTTTGCTGGTGCGAAAGATTTACATTCGGAATAGTCCCGTGTGGTCCAGATTCTCTCCCAGAGGATCCATTTCCGGGACCGAAGCTACCACTTACACCCAACCGGGGCGAGCGACATAATGCGCAACCAGTCGGATCGTTAGACCTGGAACGTGTCCATAAATAGTTGCATTTTATTCTCTCCTCTGGTGCGTCCTCGTCCGGAGACTTCGACAACATCAAGGCGCTTCGTTACGCGCTGGACGGATAAGATATCCACAGTCCTTCAGACTAACTGACGCATCCTTTTAGTACCACCCAACCCAACACTAACGATCTGGCTTCACCGATGATGGCGAGGAGGTGGAGTAGAATGGCATGATAAATCCATCCGTCGAAGCGTAAACGAGTGGCTGTCCATTCGTCGTCCCGTTGGTGGCGAGAGTGCAGCCTGGACTGTAATGACGTGCTAAGGAGTCAGCATCCGGCAAAGGACGGGAACGTTCCGAGGACGTGTGTCAGTGTCAGCAATTCCTGTCGGAGTCTGGGCGGTGGCCCCCAACCGGCGCACCCGAAAGCATTCTTCCTCGTCGCTAACGAGGATTTCTTGTTTATGAGCTTCTTTTGCTAATAATCCCTTCCCCATCCTCACGCGGCGGAATCACACCATCGACAGGGGATCAAATCTCGCTCGGTTCACTGTAATGAACCGGAATTATTACGTGCACGGGAGGACGATTCCTCTTGGACACGCGAGCCGCAGCATCGGGACCGGAAGCGGTGGGCCAAACCCCCGTTCATTGGCATTCCGAAGCCAGCACTGGCCGGGAGAAAGCGATGGCGGCGATGCACAAATTAGCAACGTTATTCATTGAATCACTTGCCGGCCCGCTTAGATGGAAAGGAAGGCTGCCGGAAGGACTTCACAGGACCTGTCGCATGGAAACATTACGATATTTGCTATTTTACTCAAAGAAAGTCACCGATGGTAGTGTTGGCAGGTTTTTGAAAAGAACCGGAGCGGTTTTTTGTGGAATGTAACATTCGCTTTTACTACATCCAAGTTTGATTGAGTCTTTTTATTCGAGTACGAATAAAATTACAGATGGCTAATTAATGCTATTCACCTGAAAATGGATCCTTTAACCATGGATATGTTTTACGTAACATATAGTTTCACGTAGGTGGACCTATTCGGGCCCTTTGGAATAAATATACATGGAATAAATGTGTAGAAATTCATGAAAAGCAAATAAAAATCACCATATGAACAGAGACATTCATCAAGCTTACAGCAAACTAGTCTCCCCATCAAACAAAAGACTTCTCTGCGCACTTTACCTCTACCGGAACTTGGGCACACACGATCCAACAAATTCAACGATTTGTTTGCAAATGTAACATGAAGCAACCAGCCAGCAGCCAATGTGAACATGATGTTAATTTTTCCCACTGCTGCAACCAGCTGCGTGAGATAGCTCAAATTCCACCGCATACGCTACTAGGCGGCTCGACTGCCATCACGCCACGCGAACAACAATTTAGCAAACTGTCTCACCAGCGCATGGAGTGAGGAACTACGCACGACCTACGAGACCTATGTGCAATCGGTACCGTGCTACCCGAAATTGGAGCACTTATTTCAACGCTAACTGTGCCAGAAATCCACAGCCCAGTCACCCGGTCACTGTGACGAATTCGTGCCGATCCTTTTTCGTGTTGTCTGGTGCCTGGCATGTGTGTGTTCGTTCCCGAATTTCTTGCGTAAAGCATCAGAACTTTCCCACAGACCACGTGTGGACTTTCGACATCAGACGTACCGCAGCGGCGCAACCGAACGGACCAATTGAAATGTCATCGAACCGTACGGCAACGTCGAACACGTGTGGCGGCGGCATGTGGCGGTTTATGTGTCAATCGATGGTGTGCCTTCCGTGACATGGTATGACTTCCGCGAGCTGACCAACCAATTATCAGACCCGGCTGATGCCGGTGGGTGAAATAAGATGTAAGCGGTTGCAGCTTGCACATACGCCTGACAGCAAGACAAGCCGTTGACAAGACGTCCTGTCCCGGATCCTTGTCAAGCGTCACGTTTTCCGATAACAAAATTGAATCAGGCAGCGTTTGAAACGTAGACTTCGTATCGAACACAAACCAACCACAAACAGCCACCATAAACCGATTAGATACTAATCCACTCTGTGAACGCTTTATTTTTAATTGATTTTTATTCTAAAAAAAACTCACGAGCATCCCTTGAACACATGCCACGTGGGTAAACTATTTATTAATTAATGCCCGAGCTTTAATGCTGCCAATCCGCTCACAGCCCGGCAGCCGGTGATGCAATCATAATGTTAATTATAATTCTTTCGCCTCATGCAGATGCGCATTTTGGTGTTTAGATTATTGGTTTAGTGGCGCAATAATTGGCACCATGCGTCAGTGTGCTCACTGCACCGCTTCGAGCGGTCAACTTTTTTTTCACTTCCACTCTCGCTCCCGTGTCGTTCGAAACAAAATAGATAAATTTCCGGATCACCTACACCGACGGAATGGATCAGTTAAATTCCGCGATTGAAAATTTCTAGCGCGGAAAAGCACGGCGTGAGCGGGACACAAAATTCGGATACTTGCTCTATCAGGATCCATGTGCAGCTCGAGCATTTCATTTGGCTCGTTGGTGTATTATCCGATATTTCGCAAATTGTTTGAATTCACTGCGTGCCGTTGGGCGTGTGAAAGAAACCGGATGTGGGATGACGCTGGAATTGTTTTGTATTGACATGGTGTTTGGTATTCAGCTTGCCAAATTGGTGAGTGAATTGTTATTTGTGTCCTCGATTTCGCCAGTTAAAACAAAATGGAATATAAAGTTGCTATAGTTTGAGAACAGCACACGTTTACTTAAATTTCAACGAATACCTATCGAATACCATATCGAATACCACACGAATTCCGGAATTTAATTTAACAAATACAAACCGTTTTTTCTACCACTTCTGTGTTCAGTATCATCCGTTCGAACACAAGTATGATCTAAGCATTCACAAGCTCACCTGAAAGCAAACAAGCACAAAATAAATAATTCAGTCAAATATACAAGATCATCGTCCGAACAGCAGCACTACTAACAAAAAAAAACTCAAACCGCTTTCGCTATTCCTTCACTTTCGAACATGCCTTAAAACAACATTCTCCCTCTTTCACCGTCCACAACGGCACAGGCTAATATTTGTTCCGGGGCAAGGCATGCTTAGATAATATCGGCCCGTCAACGTCAAACGCCTCTCATTGACAGCTGCCAAAGACCACCGGCGAAAGATAGTCCACGATACAAGCGCAAAAAAAATACACCATCGCGACTATATCGCTCGCAAAAACTTTCCCTTTCGTTGTACTCACCCACCCACCGGACGCCCGGAATTTCTTCCAGCATCTTCACCCGAAAACGTGACTAATGAACTTCCGTCGAATGCTGATCGATGTCAATGGAGAAGAAAGAGTGACGCGCTTCTTCCGTGTGCTATCGAAGATTTGCTCAAGCAAATTCGTTTCTTCGAGCTGGAAAGGCAGCGAAGCGAGTGACGGCCCGGCGTGCCACACTACATTAGCGTCTATTTGAGCGCTCAATTAGTGTCGGATCGGTATCGGATGTCGGCCCGTTCGAAGAACGACGAATTATGTCGCGTTCACGTCAGGTCGGAACGGATGGTTAAGCGTCAATTTGAGGCTGCAAGACGATAATGCAATTAGCAAGGATAACGATGTCATATTATCGCAAGATTGTCCGCACTGCCGCTGCTCGTAACTGTTCGGAAAAATAGGCTGTTCTTTGGAGCATCTTTTTAATCTTTAAAATTTACATCTCAAAGCGAAATATAAAAAATGATAAAGTAAACGATTCGAGACGGAGATACATCCTGGCTCACCGTGCCGGATCCAATTCAGCCGGTCTGTTTGTTCGCTCCGAAGCGCCTCACTTTATTTCGCTATTTTATCCTCAGCTCAGCCCTTGTTGGCACAGCGGAAGTCTATCGTTATGAGGCGAAGAAAAAGAATAGCACTGCCACCACCGTTCGCATAAATCGACTGCTTCCGGCCGGCGGAACAAAAGCCGCTGCAGGAGCGAAACGAAACACGAGCAGGATTTGTGGAGCACCGAAGCAAAGACGAGATCGTCGTCGACGGCTTGACTCGCCATCGCAGGATCAAATATGACAGAGCAAATGTTAGGATTACAAACATTGGAGCAGGATCTTTTTCGATTGCCAAACGGCTGTCTCGCGACGGCCTCGTACTACAAAAGGATGCCGGCGAGCGGCGGAAGCAAAAAATCGAAAAGTCTTTTCCTGCCACCCTCTCTTCTCTGTCGCTCACTCAAACAATGCGACAAAACGTTATTCGTTAACCATCATCATCATCATCATCATCATCATCGCCGCTGCCGTCGATCGATCGAACAGCGATGGAAATATTGTATGTACCCTCAATCGCGAGTGGATGAGTTGACGATGAATCTCATCGTCCATCCGTCTGCCAGCTGCCAGTTCTATTGGGTTTTTTTTCAACGCACACACAAAAAAGTGCTCGAGCTTCGCCTGGAATTGCAAATGTTTGCAATACGTCCGCTCCCCCGTAGCCGGGTGCCCGGTTTTATTACAATCCGCCATACTCAATCGCCATTTTTATTTCTATTCATTACACGTGGCCCATCGAACCCGGTGGCCACGCGTTTGCTTGATGACACTCCAGCAAACAGACGGTTTTAGAGAGTGTCGAGCCCTCACGCGGGAATAGTTTGACGCGGGAAAGTGCATAGAAAAAGAGAAGTTATACTCATCAGTGTGTGTTTGAATAGCTTTTCAATCTCATCACTAGCCAACGGAAAGTCAAATTGTTCAACTAATTGACTGTTGCCATTGCGAACCTGCTGGAATTAGAGGCAAATATTTGAAATCAATCGTACAGTATACGGGATTGACGACAGACATTCTGTTCTAATCCATATAAATTTATTACAAAAAAAAAGTCTTCTTCATTAACACACAGCATGACTCAAAAACTCGACTCTTACAACCTCAATATTGCATCGCGACCCCACTCAAGGGTTACCCACGATGATGGATGCAGATAAAAACATCTTCCCTTAATGTCACTTGCCCTTTCATGCGTTTCAAGTGCATAAAACGACCGGAGATGAATATTTTAATCACCTTAAACCATTACAAACTCGATGGCTGCTGTTTCCTTTTGCGTGTGGTCGCCGCACCAGTGCGTGATGCGTTGGAAGGATGAAGTAATTACGCAAATCTCACGGCGGTAAGTTCATTCTTGAAATTACGTACCCTAACCATGCCCTTTGGCCCCATCAACGAGACGTCTGTTCTTCCACACACACACACACACACGCCCGAGTCGGCATCATAAATCAATCACTCAAATCACCCATCCGACAACCGATGCCATTTCGTTGAGGCCCGGATCCGTTTTTGTGTCATTTGGTTGGATGAAGTCGTATGAAGTTTGACGGGTGTTCTCGACCTCGTTGGCCACGAGGCAAAAAGGTTCTTGAATAGTAACGACGCGAGCGCGCGCGCGTTCTGTCCTTTGGCTTTGAACCGAGCGAGGGTACGCCTCCCCAAAACCAGCACTTCCCAAACATGGTCGGTGGTCTCGGAAACTGCCTCATCATCCGAATGCTTACACGCAAAAGCGTCATCTTCGAGGTGGTGGGTGGGAACCCGGCAAAAATAAAACCACAAAAAAACCTCATTCGAACAATGCTGGATTAGCTGGAAATCCTTTCAATCCTCACTGGTTCATTCGTCACTCGAAACACCCGGACACAGCCGGTCGTTTCAATCTTCCGAATGAGATAATACGCCCCGGTGCCGCACAGTAGCCGGATGATGTGACTTCTAGTGATCGTTTTCGGTCCGGTGTGGACACTCTAGAAATCATCCAACAGCAACCACCCATTGTCACCGGTCATCTCAACACAAAAAAAAACAATGAAATTAAGATTAATGAGTTGTGATAATGAAATCGGGCGCGAAAAGAAAAATCCAAAACACACACTCCAATACAGCTCCGGATAACAAAGGAAACTATCTGACGGTGGTCTTAATGCTGATGCGGATGCCCAGGAATGCTCATCCCGTCCGCCATATTGCACTTGGGTGAGGAAATTAATTACCACCCCAACAGCGACGGTGATGACTGCATTTGACCAAGCAGATGGTGAGTTTCTACCCTGGACATCTCATGCTAGTCTTTCTGTTTGTTCCCTCACACTTACTATTACTTAAAGCTCGTGTTTTGTGGGAAGATACACGGCTTCTGCGTGGCAACAATGTGGCAAACAGTGTCGCCACATTTTTCCCATGAAAACTAGCACGGGGGATGGGGACGAAAATTTGTCAACCGCGCGTTGCTGGGTGTGCTTGTGGTGACAGGCAGACCGGCGTGAGCGTGACATTGAATTAGCAAGTGTCATTTTTATGTCTTACTCTTAGTTTTAGGGCTTTATGAAACTTGTTTGGTTGCATTATTTGAAATTTTATTTCCTCCTTCAGATACTAATTACTTTTTTAACTCAAATCTCTTTTCACTGCTTCCTCTAATATCCAACCTGCTCCACGAAGGCACAAAATTTAATAACAAAAACCCACAGAAACCAAGCGAAACCGCAACAAGCGAAGCGAACGATAGTGATGCAATTTCGCCAACCACGGAATGCAACTGGCTTCCAGCGGGCTCCCACCGTGCGCGGGGTTGGTGGGGCAGGGGTTAGCAACGGCTGACTGCCCACAACAATTAGCGTGTTGCCGTAATCGCTGCGAGTGGCGCCACCGCCTCCACCAACTCCCGGCGAAGTTTTAACCGATTGTTTTAAGAATTTCACCTGGTTGGACGCGCACATGACCGCATTTTTGGAATGCAAATCGGAAAGAAACGAGCTGGAGGCGCGAAACCGTGCAATTTGATGATGGATCAGGGTGTGGTGATTTATTTCATATAAATCCACCATGCCAATCGATTGAAGTGCCCTGGGCAGTGAGGTGAGAAAAGTACACAACTCACATTCTCATCTCATACTCGTCAACCACAAGCGCCTACTGAGAGACAATGAGAAACATGATTTATATAGTTAACCTTTCGGGTTTCTTTTCGGTAACACCCTGTTATCAAATCCTAAGAGAACTAACCCACACTCAGCACAACCTTCCGGCGGAAGACTGCTCGGTTTTTTCGGGTCCCAGGCAGGCAAGTTCATGAAAATGGCAAGCGCAAACACGCTGTCACCCGCAAGACAAAGGTGAGAATGTACACCGTTTATGTAACACTCGCACCACCACCAGAGCGCACCACTGCACCATTTCGTGCTGCAGCGTTTCGGTGCATAATTCATTTTACCGGTTCGTTCTTGAGCTGGTGAAGTGAAGCTTTTTTCATCGCTCTCTTTCTCTCACCACCCGCTGAGCGCTCCGTGGAATGTCAAGAGGTTTTTTGAGCTTCTGACACGCCGTTTGAAGGTGGAGTGATTTGTAATTTGAATACCACACAAAACCAGCGCTTGAAGAATTGTTTTTCCCGCGTTCAAGAGATATAAAATGTCAGCGGCGATGGCGATACTTCATCGTGAAAAGCATCTTCAAAGAATGGTGCATCGCTGATTGAAGCGAAAGACACGCTACTTGCCGGTGATTTTCTGTCTCAAGCAAAAGAATGCCTCAAGTGGAGGGAAAACGAATCCAGGTGCATTTGATGCAATCATTAATAATTCATGCCCGGTTGGGTGTGCGCTCGATAAAGCTTATAGGATTGAGATACCCACCTCTTCCTCTACGGTGTCTTGCGCACAGCTCGTGACCTCGGTGATAAAGAGTGAGATACGCTTGTAAATGACACCGTTTGCGATAAAAGATGGGTTTGTGATGTGTTTACCAACGACACCTGAATCCGGTGAGCGTAAAAATGCGTATCTTGCACGTATTTCCTAACACCTGTGCAGGGTTGTGCTAATCCATGGTGAATAATTAATGTTCGGTCCAAAACAGCTTGAGAGAATGATTAATGCTGGTGATTTTAATGAAGAATGGAACGACGAGAACATGATAGAAGATTGTGTTCTGGGTTCGTGAAAACTAATATACCCTTCTAAAATAATGCCTATTTGTTCCATCGAAACAATTAAAAACCATAAACTGTGTTTGTTTATAGCTCCACCATAAAAATACACCCAAAACTACGAACGCAATAGGCATCTGGCAATAAAATTAGTTTGAAAAGAAGCGACCTCAGCCTTCACCTTCCCTTCCATATACGGAAACACCCAAACCGGTCGAAGTTCAAACACGGCTCCCTCGCAAATAGGATCAACTGATTCGTTTTTCCAATCGAACGTTGAATCCGGTCAACTGAACCAATAAATCAAATTGATTACCCCCCCTCCCCACCGTAGGTGTCGGTAGGAATTTACTGTTTTACAGTTTTTAATTTTTAATAACCACCAACAAACCGACCGGCAGCCAACTTCCTGAATCGCGCGCTGTGTTTGCGTCCATGTGGTGTCCTAATTAAATAATACGATTCCTCCATCACTACGAGCTTTGCCCTGCGGACTTTACTCTACCGCCGACGGAAGCGCAAGTCTAAGTTTTCGATTCTGCGCCCGACACAACCGACTCACATCGATTCCGTTCCGGGCTGACGAACCGTTTTTGGATAACGAATCGTGGCACCGCGATTTACAATTAGTTGCTTCCGTCATCGCCGAGCGGTTGGGTTGGATTTTCGGGCGGTTCGGTATTGTGTTGAGCGCCCCCCGCAAGTCACAAGCCAGACACCATAAATACACCTTCTCCGCCGATTACGGAGATTGACGCGGTTCTGCAACGATGGTCACCGGCTGTGCCCGCGCGACTGCAGTTGACTGCTCGGTGTCTCTAATTTGTAAAGAATGTGCCACCGGCCATACCGACCGGCCGATTTGGAATTGTGAAGTAATTGCTAAGGCGCATAGGGGTTTCTCTGTTGCACGCCACAAGTCACGCTTCGGCGCGGGTTTCGATACAGTTCGAAGGGTTTTTTACGCCCTCGCCCAGCGTCGGGCACCGTCAGGCTTCCGCACTTTCCAATCGCGGGTGCTTCGATTGGAACGGGGCGACCTTTCATCACGACGCGTAATAACGCGAGCGTGCCAAGAATTACGACCAGAACGGCATTATTGGACCAATGATTAATGCACGATTATTAGATTGGTTGAGTAAAGTATGGCGCGTATGTGTGTGTTATTATTCCGATTGTGTGTGCTTTTCTCACACATTTCAGCTCAATTCACTTCAGATGCTTCTCAAAACCAAAACCAAAACAATAGAAACGTCAAGTAAAACCTTCCAACCGAAAGCGTTCCATTGATATGTAAAACAATCATCCAAGTAGCCTCCAACGGTTCGAGCACTTTTCGAGCACTTTCGAAGCACAAACCCCGAAAATGCCTAAACATGGTGAAGGGTTTACCACCTACTTATGTGTTAACAAAACAAAAGAGGCGCTCTTTGCGGGCAATTGCTTGACCTTCGCCCACGAAAGGAACGGATTGAAACGGCTCACAATTGGAACACGACGTGAAAGTCTTTCGAGCAAACGTGGAGTAAATTGGCAAGTGTTTCTTTTCTGTTGCCAAATATCCCTTTCGAATTGTTTCGAAATATTGCGGCCAGTTCGATTCAATTTCTAAGCTCACCCTTCCATTCCATGAATCACAGTGTCAGCTGATTCGATCTAATTGACCCCACCAAGCTTCCAACACCCCCGAACGGCAAAACATGTCGCCCAGAAATTCCACTTCCAGGGTCATAAATTAGATCCACCTTTGGTCGGTAAACGTCTCCCTGGGCGTGTTAAATAAAGGCCAGCGTTTGACCCGTAACTCGCCTATTTTACCTAGTTCCAGCCGCCGTCCTAGTTGTCCACAAACTGCAAGCTGCAGTTGGTCTTTTTTTTTTTTTAAACACGTACAGCCGACTCGTGCCTTATGACTCACTCGCCCGCTGCCTCTCGAAACCAAACCGAAGCCTTTCGCTTTACACACAAAACTCAGGAGACAATCTATTTAACGCGTTCGAGGCTTTACAAAAAAAACACGGAGTCAACTCCAGCTGTTCCAACCAGCGTCGTAAATTAATTTACAGTCGTTACAATCAAAGCGAAAAGAGCCCTTCTGCTCACCACTAAACACACAGCTGGTCGCACAGCATCCCCCAGCAGGAGCCGGAGAGAACGATTCTCCGACTCGACCGTCCCCAATGACAATTGCAACATACCGTTGTCCTCGTCTTGATCTTGCGCTCATCCCGCGCGCGCGCTCATTTCACAATCAAGCGAGGGTGCCGCATAATGAGAGGGTGATTTGTGCACGGGCTCACGATGCTTTTGACTTAATGAATGTGTGCCAAAGTGTACCTAAGCGCACGGGAGTTGAAGATCTTTGCGCACTGATCGCGGTGTCTAATTTGCATCCGCGGAACGCCTCCGTTCTATTGTTAATGATGGTGGACGTGTGGCTTACCCGTGTTTTTTTTTCTTGTGCCTTCTGAATGTCTCATTAATCAAAGAGGCAGAAATATGACGAGAATACACTTTATGAGTACGTTTGTTTCATGCAATTGAAAAAAATATGCTTTTAAAAAAATTATTTTTATTATTTACAGTTTAATTATTTTCCACGATCCGTTGACCATGGAAATTTAACTGATATAATAAAATTTAAAGTAAAAATTACAGCAGATCATCAAGTATAGAGTCATATCAAGTAAGTAGTCCTATCCAAACGTTACTTTGAGAAGATTAAGAAAAAATAGTATCAAGCTCAAGGCATTAAAAATTATAAACAAAACAGAAATACAAATGAGATCATTATAAATACTCATTGAATGATAAAATATACAGTAAACAAACAACATATGCATCAATTCCCTTGCAAACAACGCGCTTTTAGCTTAAGCACCACTTGCCTGATGAGTACTCAAACAGCAATCCCATAATTATTGAAAATACTGCTATGGAAATCCTGCGCTGTATGGTCACGTCACAAACCCACTCCAGAACGCGATATCGCAACGATATTGTGCGGCTCAACGGATCGTGAAATCGAATATCGACAGTTTCCAACGCGGGCTTTAGCAGACAAGTGTAATTTGTGTGTGTATTTGTGTGGTGGTGTTATCATAAAATTGCTATAAACCCACCGCTGAGTTTTCCATATTTCCCGCCGGGATGCAACCGATTCACTACTATTATCAAACAGTGTTATTATTATTTCGATGCAATATTGATTGAAACGCGTCATAACCCGGTTTCACCCTCCCGGAACCTGCCACAGCTTCACGGTATCGCGTTTTAAATAAAATCCTTTTCCGACTCGGGGTAGAGGGATACGAGTTTGTTTGCGTACCTGTGCGTGTGTGTAGCGGTTATTAATTTATGCACAGGACAATAAAATAACAGCGCGTGTTGGTGGAAAATTCCCTTTTTCCACGGAAAGTAATTATTGGTGAGTGTTACGGTTTTCGCATTTGGCAGCACACATTACAAAGATTTGTTTACATTAGATGGCCGTGTGTGCGGTGAAAACAAACTGAATTGAATTGGTGTAAAAACAATCACAATTCGAGAAACATTTTCACAACCCCCTAAGGTTAAGGTCCAGTTGAAATAGGTCACGATCTGTTGCTGATTCGGGCAATGAAAACAAACATTGCGTGAAATCGAAACCGCTACGATCACTTGCAGTTAACAGCATTTTTTTACTTCTTTTTGTCTAAAAGCACCTTACCATCGCGGAAAAGTTCGAGGTCCATTTTCTAGCGCAAACCGCGTGAAGTGGAACGGCTGGTCTTATTTCGTTTTGATTTTTTCTTCTCTTTCTCTTTCTCTCTCTCTCTCTCTCTCTCTCTCTCTCTCCCTTCCACCAACAAACAAAGGGTACCAAATGGGGTTTATTTATTTGTTTTGATTTAAAGCTCACTTTCGTCAGCTGTGAAACAATTGTGCCATTCCAACTAGGTAGGTCGGTTTTCCCATCTCGACAATCTCGGCAGTCCACCGTGAAGCGTGGAACAGGGCCTAGAAAAACCTCTGTTGGTCAAGAGATTTAAATCTAACATTAGCTTAGAAACGATTGCGCATTCGAAATTACGATTTGACCATCCGATTCCAAATATGTCCAAGGTGCGGTATAAAAAAAGTCTAAAAAATTACTCAAGTAAGCTTAAAACTATGGGTAAAGATAATTAAGGGTATTTTTAAAGAAACTATACAACTAACTTCGCACATAAACGAATGAGAAGCTTTCTCAATAATGACCACATTGTATTAGCAATTATAATACGAGTCAGATAAACGCATCGAAGTAAAAAGTGAAACAAAATTACCAAATTACAGTCTGCATCTCGTTATCGATGAATGATATGCTCGAGATCAAATTACCATTGCAACAGAATGCAATTGCACGTTTGTCGAACCTGCCACCGAATCCCGACTCTGCCACTAACGAATCTAACCTATGCTAGCCCACCTTGGAGCTGCGTTTCAGCCCAGTAAAGCAACAGCAGTTTCGGGCTGCAGGCACGGTTTCTGATTTGATAAACAAATATCACTACTCACACACTTGCGCCCTCAGCAGCGAAAGGAAAGTTACATGACGCTGCGAGAAGGAAATTACCACAAAACTCATTAATCCCTCACACCGCGGTGGTAGTTTGCGATTGATTTCTCTCACGTCCGAGTCGTGCGTGGTTATAATATTCATGCTCGATCTCGTTAAATCATGCACCGCACCGTGCAGACGCAGCTTCACGTCTGGCAAGGATAATTAGCGCTCGAAATCCTGGCACGGGTACCAGGCTAATGAAGCACCGTCCGCCAATGATAGCGAAAGAGTTTCTAAAAACATTTTTCGCTTAGCTATTGCGACCAACACGTGCGGATAGATAAGTGATGAAAATATTCCCATTAAACGACTTTTACACCGGTAGACTTTTACAAACCGAAACGGTCCTCCTACGGCGCGATTTTAACGACCGATTGGTAGTAATATCACCGCGGATTGTATCCTGTTTGTGATTCGTTTCGATGTTGCAAGAAAATTACCTCATTACCCAAGCGTTAATAGCAGTTTAATGCATGCTCATACACTAATCAATCATGCTTTAAAAAAACAGATGTAATTTAGTAAAAGTAAAACATGTTCAAACCTCCCAATTGCTTTCATGCGAACACTCTGTCTTGTGGAAGGCCATTGATTTTAAGCGACTTTAAGAGTCACCACTAGGTTTTGAGTACGATTTGATCGTGTGGAACAAAGAACAAGAACACAAGTTTTCGAAACATCTCTTCCGATTGTAACGATTTCCGTACACCTTTTGGCCGCTACCATACGAATCACAAAGCGCCCGTTGAACAAGCACGAACATATAAAAACCACAATTAAACAGCCATTACCATGCGAGCTTGTAATGCTTGCTGATGTGAGTGGCAAAACATGTGATACATGCCGAGATCACCATAAGCGCTCCCCTGGCATCTGTCCTCCAATAAGGAAGCCCGTCATATGTCAGGCTTTCGGTTCAGATTTTAAGGCCGCATGCGGGCGCACTGGAGAGGTTTTTGTTTCAATGTTAAGGTTAAGTGACTTATGGCAATAAGCGACGAACCTCACTCAACGCACGATCGAAGCGCGATCGTGGAAGGTTTAATTCAGAATTCATGGTGCTTCATATTTTCGATTTAAAAACCATCTTTTGCATACATTTATGATCAAATAGCCACATTTTATTCCGAGTCTTATCGTATTAATAGTATCAAAAACGCTAGATCCAGCACATTCCGCTTACGTAAAACAAACAAAAAGCAAAAGTAAACGAAATTCGACGCGGGTTCGACGAACGCATTAAAACGGACACCAAACATTCAGATGGCTCTTCTTTTCTGTCTCACTTCTACGCTGGCACGCAATTAAATCATCGCTTCAATCGGATCTTCCACATTCCAATCGAAACGGATCGCGAGTTTGACGATGTTTCGCCAGTGTAAAAATGGTTCCAAATTCACATCTAACTTTACTTTACTTTCTTCAAGAATAGAAACAGTAAATACCATTTGCATCTTGTAAAGTAACGGTACTTTTATGGTCGAATTTTGACCACCAAACCTTCCACAGTGCGCCGGGAGACACTGAAAAAATGCTCCTCTGCGAAATGCGATGGTAAAAACAGAGAAAATAAAACCGGTAACGATGAGCCGCGCCGCGCATCTTGCGCGCATCCCCGACTGGTCATTCAACTCACCGTGACGACGACGCGACTCGCCGCGTCATACACGATCGTTCGCGCGTGTTCGATTTGCACATCTTTTGCGCGCGCTTGCTTAAGTGAAAGAAAGCACACGGGCGACCGATTAAATCCGATCGACGACACAACGGTGCTTTCCGCGTGCGACGGTGCGATGGTGGTGAATCCTGTCCTTCGCAAACCGGTCGCCGAGGGCCATAAAAATAGAGCCGATTAGGTGACGGCGGTGGAACGAGCATTACCGGCCCTGAGCAGCGTTACGAAATTTCGGTCAGGTCGCGTACGTGCAGAAATTTCACCGCCAAGTACGAGGCGGGAACGATCGCGTCGAGTACGAGGAAGTTTATATGTGTGTGACATTCGACCCTAATCAGTTCTATAGCCGTAGGGAGTGGGAGGAGGGCGAACCTCCGTAATAGAGTGGCATGTGCTAAATCAGCGTAAAGCGGACAGATTTCACTGTACCGGGAAACGAGGTAAATTGTTATGTATGTAACTTTGTTGACGTGGGCCATGAATAGCGAAATTATTTTATGGTAAAATTTAATAGATAGTTTTTTCGATTAAATACCTTAACATTCTTAACTGATTATCGATAAAATACATATTATCCGGTATTACGAATGTTTTTTTCATGCTCTCAAATATGTTAAAAATAATACGGGACAATCTCCGAAATTAATAATTTATAAAATTTAATAAATTATCAAATATCCACATGTGTTGTGTAATTAAAGACACAAAAGAGTGACAAAACTCTTCAACATTAGACGGAGCGTTTCGTTTTATAATCCCTTACTACACCGCGATTTATCAACACCCAAGCAGCTTCCACCCAAATGATGGCAACAAATCATACGGGGTATTGTTTTTCCAGGTCACTATGCTTCATGTGTTATCACATCTCTATGAACATATAAATAAACAGTCGAAGCACGAGAAAGCCAAATAAATAAAACCCATTGACCCAAAATTACCTTCCCTCCAGCAGACTGGGTCCCTCTCCCCTCCCCCAGGCTAAACTACCCTTTGTGCATGATCAAACATAAATCACCTTCCCTTTTTTTTCCCTTCTACTGCCGTTGGTGCGGTGAGCTGACGAGCGCAATCAAACCGAAAAAGTTTCTAACGCAAACAATCGTGATCCCTACAAATTCCTTCACCCCAAACTGATCACTTTCAGGAAACGCAATCCGGCCCGGAACGGTATAAGGGGATTCGTTTGTGGCTCTTGCTACAGCTATCACCACCAGTGAGGGAACGGTCGGTAGGATTATGAAGTCATACGGTACGCGATCGTCTCCGCCCGCAACATACTAAACGCAGGCGTCGAAACATGGCGCGACGACGCATCGTTCGTGGCGGTTATGTAACGAACTAAGCTTTGGACGGGCTTGATTACTTGAATTTCTCCACAGAGTCGTTTGTTCCACGATGATTACCGCCTAAGCTGGCACGCTCGCTGTCTACGTGTGTGAGCATTTCTTCAGCCAACCGATCGAGTAGATCGATTTCGTCTCACCGGCCCCAACCGGAAAAGGTTACCGAAATCATAGGTCCCACACTCTCACTCTCTCCCCTCCGTCGATAGGATACATTAGTGCGAACTATCTCCTCTCGTATCGGAAATGTCTGCTTAGGGCGATCGAAATTTGAATGTCGAATCACGCACGACACACACGCGGCTGTGCAATTTTCGGGCTTAACCGATTATCATGATTTGTTTGCGTTTGGGGGTTTTTGTTTTTGCCCGAAACGGACGAAACGGATAACAAATGGTAGAAGGAAATTGCATAATTTACATAGGGTTTAATTCTACAAGATCGTGTCTTGTTTGCAGCGAATAAGGTTTTACTTTCGTTTGAGCATATTTTCTTAATGATTTTGAATGGCTTCTATATTTTAGCGAAAAAAACATACAATTGTTTAAAGATATTTTTAATCTTTACACAAACATCAGTACAAATCGTATAGATAAGTATTCTGCACTTAATTTATTACTCACAACACACTAATTATCAATCCAAACAAACGTGTCAAAACTATCATTAAAAGACACTCAAGCAAACCGCGGCTAGAACGGCTTCAATGACACAGAACAAACCGATCGAGAACATTTAGCCCCCGCATAAATCGAACGTCAAAGCGCGTTGGTTAACGTTTTCTATCACTCCAAACGGTGGCGCACCCTCGGCGATGGGATTGGCCTGGGTTTATTGTTCGGGCCGTGTTGTTCGCGTTGTAATTACTCGTTGGAATTTCTTGGTTATTAATCACTTTCTGCTCCCGGTTTGTCGCCTCGCCAAGGCCTCCGTCGAGGCGTTAATTCTACCGGCAACAGGGCGACAACTCACAACGTGCAGCGTGCGAGCTTTTTCTCGCTGTGCGTTCTCAATTTCCTTTCACGACAAGTCGCGTCCTGTGCTCTTGTAACTATCATTAATCATAGAAACGATAGCGAACGCTCACTGGCAGTATTTCTAACCGTGCAGAAAAGCCGCTCTAGTGGGATGAATCCTCTGGATGTGTTGGTCTGTGTCAGCTAAACTTCTTCCATTTGTGAATCAAATTTATGCTAAAAGTTTACCTCGATCACGACCGACAAGTTTTAATTGCACTGTAGGTTTTTTTTTATCATTGCGAAAAATTCGATCCATTCTTTTTGTTTGTTTGTTTTATTTTCATTTCTCTACGCTTGACGGAAAATTTATTTAACGACCATCCTGCCGCTGACAAACAAACAAAACAGTCATTTAAAACTGGAACAAACGCTAACAAACCAAATCCATAGATCGCGCTCCGCTTGTGTGAAAAATTGTGCACTGATTTGAAAACAGCAGCAAAAAACACGCTTTTCCCGCTCTATTTTATCTCCTGTCGATTGCCAATTTCCGATTACCATTGGTCCCCATTGCAACTAATTCACACGCAAACGTGCAAATAATAAAGCGCTCGCACAAAACCGGGAACGTAAGCCACCAGCACCATAAAGCATCAGCATCGTTGACGATGGCGGAGGTTATTCTAATTTATTACAACGATTTTTCTTTTTCCCTCCAGCGCGGCTAGTGCAACGTGCAGTTGGTGGATTTCCCGTTCCACATTTTTGCTATTTGTTTTATTGTTCTGGTTTGCGCTGAATTTCACTTTTCCATTTTGGCATCAAAATTAAAATTTATGCCTACCAGCCGTCGGCTATATGCCAATTTAAAAATTGACTCTTTGAGCCAATATTTAGCGCTTCACACGGGTCCCATTATTCTTCACCCGAACGTGCCTTCCGCTAAGTGCGGCTCGCCCGACGAGGCCGTCATTTGCGAACCCAACCCAAGTCCATGGATTTCGTTTTCTTTTCAGACCAATTATCACCGTTAAGACCGAAGGTCTAAAAACAGCAGACGAAAATTATGCACGCGGCGAAACCGCGGGCACCGAACGAGAGGAATAAAGAAAGGCACTGGAGGGAATGGAAAACTTTCACTCTCTTCTCGTACGCGGCATCTCGCTCGCGGAGCTTACCGTCCGCCGTTCGATCTTGACCACGGGGCGGGTCGTTTCGGGCGGTGCAAATCCGAAATCTTTCAAGCAAATCATGCCGGACGATGAAGACAATTGTTTGCATTTTTTTTAAGGCTCGGTTGGCGAGTGTTAAATGAATTCAATCAGGTGGTAGCGATCTACGATTCATGAGGGTGAGGGGAAGGCTGACATTTGGCAAATCTTTTCCCATTGGATTATCAAAAAACGACAAGAACTCTTACTGATCTTATGCAAGGAATTATATCAATTTCACTTTCACTTCTCACAGCAAAAAAGTGTGGTGAAATAAATTAACTTTGAAAATTGAAACACATCTTGCTGATACCCCATTTTGAAGCAATTTATCAAATCACGGCAAAAACCCCAAACCAATAAATCACCAAACACGTTCCAATGCAAACCAACCGCCCATTGCTGTCACCGGTACAAGTGTTCACCTGGCCGTACGTCTGATGTTTTTTTTTATCCGGTCCAAAAATTAATAAATCTTTTTCTCTCCGGACCGGATGCTGCGCAAGACTGCGCTGCCAAGCCAAACACAAAACCCTCCAATCCATCCACCAAAAGCCCGCACCTCATCGAGCGCACGATTGATGATTGCGATGCTACCTGCCACGGCGTTTCACAGCATATTTTCGATTATTTCATTACGCTGTGGGAAACCATTCGAAGCCGGTGTGATAAAGACGGCGAGGCGCACTAAATATGAACCCACGGCATCAGCTTCGGCTGCTGGTTGGGAACACACAACGGTTCCAGCCGAATTTCACTTTCTCGGTCGCTCGGAGCGCTCGTTCGTGGCGGACCTGGTCTGGATTAGGTGAGAGATTTTTGTTACCTTTCTTCGGATGATTTTAATTTTCGCTGACGTAACGCATCGCTTCGACACTGCTGCTGGGATTTGGTTTCGCACATTATTTTTTGACGAGCTAACGAAGGGAGCAACGTCACGTAGTGCCATCATCACTAACCGATGGGAAGCCGCTTGGGTGTAAGTGACGAGTGTATTGTTATTTTTTGTAGAGTTAAAAAGCATGAAGCCTTCATTACACATTTGACGCTACGCAATGAGGTTATGTTAAGGAGCTGTGAATTTTTCACAAACCTTAATCTGGGTTCCCAAAACTAGAGCAAAGCGTTAAGTGGGTAAATGGAACTATAGAGGTGGATTATTGCTCGTGCAACAATGAGATGTAATAAAATACGCCACAATAGACAGTGCAGTTTACTTTAAATCATCTAAATTAACTCTTAAACGGTCAAAAAAAACGTCGTAAATTTTATAATATTATTCGCCAGACATCTCCGCTTCAAACCAATAAAAAAATCAATTAGATAACACCTGCCTAATCACCTCGCACGGAAGGGCTACCTCCAGTCCTAATGAAGTCATAAAAAATCCTCAACCATCGCGCATCATCACCATTACCCACAAAACTCAAACAGACACACCGTCACAAAATTATGAAAGCACCAGCACCAAAAATCAACCCAAGGCGCGAGCCGCTTACTTAGTACCGCAACAAGCGCTCTTGTTAGCAAATATTTAAGCGCCGATCGCACGATCGATCCGTTTCAAAGAGTCCGCCAAAACGAACGAACGTAAAGGAAATTGAGCCACCGGGTGAAACGAAAGACTCCATGCATTCCGATCGCCGCCACAAAAGACGAACCGTTTTATTTTTTTCATCAAACGATCCTAAGCGAAAATTCGAACCGAAAAAATGGTCGGTGTGGGGGCGCGTGAAATAGCCACTCATCCATAGCGCACGGTGGTGCGCCGATTGCGCGAGTGAAAACCGATGCAACCGATGAAAATTCGTTCAAAAGCTGCACTTGCACAACGGCTGACCGAACCAAGCGAAGGAGTGAAGGGAAAGAAAAGTGGGTCTGATTTTCTAACAAAATGACAAACACTCTTTCGCAGTTGGATTTTAATGATCGTATTGTACGGTCGATTCCACTTACCTTCGTCAACGGCCCTTCGGCTGAGTGCATGTAATAAACACGCACGTGGAACTCTGTAGGCTGATGGCGCAAACACCAAACACACCAAAAACGAGGTTCGTCGCTTCGTCTTCGACTTCCGCTACAGCGTTCGTTCGTTCAACTTCTATTCCCGAACGTGCGGAAGAAATCACGCGTTGGGTGTGTGTGTGTGTATATATGTGTATGAGCGCGAAGAAAGCGAAAACAATTTCTTTCACCTCGCCGGACGGAAACGCACACGCGCAACGGCTCACTTCGTCTCGCAGTATCTCGCGCACGGCACAAATCACTCGCGCAAGATTCGAAGCTCTTTCACCGGAGGAAAATGCTTTCTTCACGCGTGCCACGATACCAACCGATACACACCAACACTAGCACGGCTCTCGCTTCGGATGCACTTTCTTCGACACGCACGGTGGACGCGACGCTGACGGAAAGGCCCACACAAAAGTCGCTAAAAAGTCACCAGAACACAACCAACCACAACACAGCCTTCGATTCCGCGCTGGCAAGCGTGCTGGCGAAATGGGATTGGATTTCTCTTTCGGCGCACGGTAAAAGGCTGCGGCACCTTCTTGCGCGAACCTTGCACCCAGAGAAATCGAACAACCTCGCTTCGGCTGAAAGCGAAAGGTAACTGCGTGGTACGATCACCAAGCCGTGGCTTTGAAATTTCACTGTCACTGTCAATGCGTCTTTTTGTTCAGCAGAAGGTTGTTTATTTCAACCCAAACGCAGGGGTAAAAATAATCCTTACGATCCTTTATTTCAAGATCCTGCCACACAAGAGTCCACGCACGTGCGTATCCTATTCGCTCCAACGTCCTAAGAGGGGGCGACGTCGGGAATTCGAGCAATGTTTGCGCACACACCGCACTGACTTTGTCGACTAAACGCGTGAAGCACGATCAGCGTCCCATCGAGTCTGTGTATCCACGGCAGTCGTCGCAGTCGATCATGCGGTTGGCTGCCGGGGCGCATCGGTGAATGCCACCGCGTCTGGCGATCGTTGTGAGTGGCGCGCCACTCACACCAATAATACTCACCACCGAGTACTCACTTTCCCACCGACTGCCGCAACCGATCTACCACAAAACCATATGGTCTGTGGCGACATTGGAGCTCGATTTTATCCCCACTCGCAGGGGAGCGATCGAAGAGAACTCAGCCCGTGTGGTGAGTTTGTGATTTTCAGCCTGCTGTGAGCTACACATCGCACATCGAAGGGGAAATTGTGTGTGGTGAACCAAACATTGAAAACAGCTAATTCTATATTTCTTTCATACAAACAGTATAATGAATAGTGTTTAAAAAATAGGAAAAAAGAAGAAAACAAAAGAATTCATATTCCATTTAAACTTTTATTTTCTTCTTCATTTACATGGAATAAATATTATAATCACTTCACCTTCTTCATTACCATTCTAGCCGTTTATGCAACGATCAGGTCTTTGACATCTGTTCCCGGTCCTTCTTCCGTTGCTTCTTCTGACGTGCCAATGTCTACCGGAGTTCGGAGAAATTAAAACGCCGTCCCGTGCGCGCTTCTAGTACTGCCTCGGGAAAAAATGGTAAAAGTGAAATTCCCCAACAGGAATAACTCGATCGTGCTGAAACGATACCGAAACAAAGGTGACGAGTTTGGCGAAAGGAAACGCCGAAAAAATGAGATTACGTATTTTTGTCGTTACCTAGATCGGGTTCGTCGCTTGAAGTCTTTTGTTTGCTTTCTCTCGGCTTAGTACGAACAATTCGTTTTTAATAAAATTGATACAACTTTACTGTTTGGCACATGAAAGGAGTATCTCTAATGTAAATAACTTTTTCACACAATTTTTTGTATTTTGTGGGCTTCACCTTTACCCAACAAATTTACGACGGATGTGTGCAATTAACGAAGCAATAAAACGCTGCATACGTTCAATGACCTGCGAGTCACTTACCATTCCGTTCCGGCAGGCATGCATGCATAAATCCATCCTGGTCCTGGTTTGCTGTGCATGCGAACGCTGCATTCCTAAACCCCCTCCGGCAGAACGAACCGATTCATGAGAATTTATCACGCAATCGCCGTAATCTTCTTACCCCAAAATTCTCTCCAAATTTTTGTTCATGAAGCGTTCAAAGCTGCAATTTGCATGGCGGCGACAACGGAGTTTTGACGATTGCTTCATCTTCATCGCTGCGCGGTGCACTGCAAAATCACGATACAGTGCCCATTTACAGTGCAAAAATTGCATCTCCGTCGGCCGTTGTGAAGAAATATTTGCGTTTAATTTGCACCAATGCCAAATGCAGCCATAAACTGTACCGCCCGCTGTTTAAGCTGGTTGCGGTCACGGACGCTGTTCGTGGAGTTTGTATCCATTTGTACACTTCACACCGTTCGGGGGCATATAAATAATCGCGAAGAAATGCGATCCGTGCGGACTCCTCTTCCCGCGAGCTTTTAGCCGAAGTTTGATTGATGGAAGTATTCTTATCACCGCTGGAATGCAGCACAAACTATGTGCGCTTCATACCGGCTTACCTGTTATTTATTTTCCATTAAACATGATCTGTTTGAACTACAAGTAGAAAACAAACCGACGGATGTATCCTCGCGAGGATATGACGTTCGATTAATTTTAACCTCACTTTCAAACATCTTTATTTGACACTCTTTAAACTAACACAGTCTCTTTCCGCTCCAACACTAAAAACTATCAAACAAGCACACATTTTTATCCAATTATAACCGACCACTTCTTCCCATCATTCCGAGGTATCCTTTTTCCCAAGAAATCCTTCCGATCGCGACGAAAAATTGATGATTTCTCTCGCGTCGAGTACCCGGAGCGCTAGCTTTTATTTATAAATTATTCTACTCAGATTCAGCCCTTCTCTCTTCCAACACAACCGACCCGCTCCACCCGGTGCCCTGTACTCACAAAGCGAGCGACTCACCGAGGAACGTGGTCGAGCGAAATCTCGACGTACACAAACGAAACACACGTATTGCACGACAACGACGAGCCTGCTCGCCCTTTTGCTTACTAAGCACGGGAGTGTGTTCTAGGTGCGCTCGGCTCAAAATCGAATACACTCCTTGGTTTCCACCCACCTACCACGCGTACCCGAACGGTAAGGATCGATTGTTTCGCTTTCAAATTTCACCTACCGGCACCCGAAACCGAACCCCCGGCTAACGCAATCGATTGTTCCATCATCCCACGATCGAACGTCTCGGCGGTGTGCAATGTTTGCCCTTTTTTCGTCGACCACGACAAAAAAAACATAACAAATCCCACCAGTGCCAAACCATTCCATTGCCACCTTTTCGGATGCTGTGTCGTGGCTTTTGTCGACGCTTCTAAAAGGGAGACATTTACGCGAGCTTTTGCAAATAACGTCCCGGCAGGCGTATCAAACAGCCGATCAGCTCTCTCGCTCTCGCAATAAAAAAAACTAAAACCGAGCAAGATGGTTCGGTATCGATACGAAACCGAGCCGGCACCGTGCGCCGAGGAGGAGTGCCGACATTCCAATTATGGACCGGGGCCTCGCGCGCGCGCACACACACACTCGAGAGCGGGGAGCGGTCTGGCGGCATTAGAACCCGCACACCAGCGGCCGCCAATGAAGCTAGCACAAAAAAGAACGCGATCGTGTTAAGCAATGCGCTTTCGGTGGGTGCGCAAAACGGTGCCGTACCGAGGCATCGATTGATGCAGCGAAGGTGGCTTAGGAGTGAAATGAGGAGAAAAATCCAGCGCACAAACAGATCGGAACGAAACCATCCCATCGCATCGCGTTTGCCGGAGCGGCGCTGATGATTACGTCAAATGTCAAGCGCAAGCGGTCGGATGGTGAAACAGATTTTAGGAAAAAACGTGACGTACCATTGCAGACAATTGAACGCTCGGTTGATGAGCTGCGGTGCTAACAGAACACGAAAGAGCTACGCGTCGCGAAATACACACATTTTATCTGATTGTAATACGAGACGAGTGCTGGATGAGCAGATTACTCTGAATATCTTTATTCATTTATTTGTCACTTTTGGAGTGAATATTTTTCACTCTATGTATCACTGAAAAGTGAGAGTGCGTGAATGTTTGTTCTATTTTCAATATGAAATCGTCCTTCGTACCGCAAATGTCCTAGCCCAGCGAAATAATGGTCAAAATCATGTTTTGCAACCATCGCGTAGTAACGTCGACCAACGCACAAGCAAAATGATTAACTACGACAACAACTCGTTTTCCCATAAATGTCACAAAAATTGTCCAGAACCATCGCATCGCAAATTAAACAACATGACCAAAGCATTCATCATCTCTCCTCCGACCTCGCTTCCTTCCACCCGGGACAGCCGGCCCGTCGTGGAAGGGCTATTCTAAGCGCGGATTCTGTGTTTGCCTTTTAACATCTTCCACCATTATTCTTTCGTTGCGCTTTGGGCAGCAATAAACGCTAAATAGCCACGACGACGCGACATGCAGCGCTCGCAATCGTTTAATGTTACCGAGCACACCGTTTAACATACCATATTTCATGATGCTATTTCCCGTGTTCCGCTCCGATCACGTACGAAACGGCACGACCAGCTGGCAATACACGACCCGGAGTATCGGAGTGGCGCATTTTTCCTAAGCAGAAAACAAAACACGCGCCGGTTCGCGGTTTTGTGTGAATAAATTCATCGATCTTCGATCTTTCTTTCTAACCCTGCCGAAGAAAGAGCGCATCGGATGCGAGGATCACGCGAGCACACCAAAGTCTGGTAAATTCAGTGAAGAGCGTGTGTGTGTGTGTGTGTGTGTGTGTTTTCCTTCCATCTGGGCGCTTGGCCTCGCTTGGCTTGCCCGTGCACTTAATGCGGAACCGTGGCAGTGGTTATTCTCCGCCCGGACGAGGCTCCCACCGTCACAATTCACCTTCACCTCGGCAAATGTGTTTCATTTTGCCGTAGGTTTCGCGCAAACGTGTAATCCAAACACCAACATTTCATCGCACTGGACCGAGACGCTTCCTCTCCATGATCTCCTACGAGGGAAGGAGTTGTAATTGGCTTTTCAGTTTCAATTAAACTCTATTAAGTGCAGAGACAACAATTCGGCATCATGGTGCGCTTCACAGTGGGATTGATATATAAATAGATACAAACGAAATGAAAACAGATGAAAAATAAATAAAAAAGTACTTTTTTTGTTTATCATTTCTAAATCAAACTTACTTTGCTTGTTTAACTCATATTTTTCATTTTTCACCAGTTAATATTCCAAAACTTCATATCGCGGTATTTTTATTTTCCCTTTTAAACTTCAACTGTTAATATTCATATGTCTCTACGTGGCTCCTAAAAATCCTTCATTTACATACTGAAAAAACTGCAGTCTCCAGTCTCCTTCGCTTTACGAGGAGCGATTTCCTGGTTCAGCATGGGACTCGCGGCTACGAACTCTCCTCTGACTTTACAGGGTAAACTAGAATAGGT
>JXWZ01009889.1:0-7500 GCA_000956215.1 Anopheles farauti No. 4
CAGGATATTTTTAGTCAGGCTTTAAGATTGCTTAAAGGGGCTTTACATGCAGCGCATTGATTGGTTGCACTAAAGCGATTGGAGAATGTGTTTTTGGTTATTCGCCAATTAAATTCGCACCGGTCGAAATATGCTGTCGAGTTTTTTCAATATTCGACTCGAAAATTGAATAGAAGCATTGCGATTAATTTGTAAAACAAGATGGTTTGTTTTTAATAAAAATTATACAAATTAATAATTCATTTAAATTGACTAACTGAAGTTGATTTCAATCTTGAAAGGTTGGGGCAATAATATAAAAATAACAACTGGAGACAACTAAATATCTGCAGACATTCTTGAGCGACGCCGTGTGATAGCGGGTGACGATTCATACAAATTTTAAAATACTATAAATACGATACTCACAGTATACAAAGCTGGTTAATCTATAAGAGTTAAAATAACAACTAAAAAAATTATACAGTATATATAAATTGTATTGTATAAAAAATAATTTGAGAAAGTATTATGAACAAGCAACATATCTAAATATATTTTTAATAATTTATAAACATACTTCACATTAGTTGTTTTAATCAGGGCAACAGCCATTTAGATTGAAGTAATTTAGAGCTTTGCAAAAGTTTTACCTGAACCAATAAAATAAGCTTGTTAATAAAACACATTTACAAATAGCTGATTTCAAATTTTGAAACATTAAAATAGTAGTGAAATAAATTCTTTTTCAAAACATCGTTGAAAAACAAAACCTATCATCGTCTATTGCGTCGTACGAAAAGTGTGCGGTGGAAAATCAGAACACGCGCGAAAAACGAATCAGTTGCTACGCAACGCTTGCAGACTGTTGATCGTATCCAAACAAATGGTGGAACGTTTCAAGGTTTTCGGGTAAGGAATGTCCCATAGCAAGGGTTTCGCTGGTTCTGGGTCCTCCTGTCGTCATGCTCCGGACACTTCATTCGAACTTTGAAACAGATATATTCATTTCAACGAACCCGTGCCATTGTAAGACCGTGCAGTCAGCGTGGCAACCGGATTCGTTTCCAGCGAAGAAGATTGTTGAATTTGAATTCGATTTTTCACTCTTTTGCTAGCCGTTGTACCGTGTGGACGCGTGTTGCCGAGTGTGGATCGTGAAATTGTACCAAATTCAAGTGAATTTTAAGGAAGGTCCACTTCGTGTGTGCTTCTGAAATCGGTAGGTTGATCGCGCACGATGGACGATCCGGACGATGGTGATGAGCAGGATTTGGAGAACGATGGAGATCTGGGCGACTGCGATCTAGACGGGGACTGTGATGGCGATGACGGTGACGGTGAGGGTGACGGCGAAGGCAACGAACATGAGCACGAGCGGGACAGCGAGGAGGAGGAGGAACCGGAGGAAGAAATCTCCGAAGGTGATCTGCTGCAGGTACGTCCACACGGGGGCCAAAAGTGAGGCGAAGCGCGAGATGATCCGATCCACGGCACCAATCCGTTCAGCACCGACGCCGTCATTACGTAACGTTTGGCTGCTAATGCCTTTTTTGCGTTTTGTCCGCTGGCACGACACACCACGAACAGCCTCTCTCGTAGCCATGTGTTTTTAGAATTTTTAGCGTCGCGTGTTTTTTTTCTAGCATTTTGTGTTAGTGGTTTTATTGTTTTGTAAAATTTTGCCACAAAAAAGCTCCAACATTTTCCTTTTTCCAACATGACACCATGTCTTTGCGCCATTTTGTACAGCATGATATCGATTCCGGGGGAGAGCGGAAAGACACACGACAAGGCTAAACGCCTTGTCGGTCCTCCATCGGTTATCGGATCAGGTGGAATCGGGCACGGCGCAATACATTTTTCCGGCCGTCATGCGCCAGTTAGCACCGTGGATGCTCCATTTTTATGTTCGGTATTTTTGGAAGTATTGATTTCGGGAGGGTTAATGCGTTGCTGCTGTCATGCTGCTGTTCTATCCCAACCGGGAGACTTAGAACGGGTGATGATAAGGAAGCTTCTGTTCGTACCTCAAGGACAGCAAGTCCTTTAAGCTATCGGTGATGGGTAAATAGAATTCTACCATTGTGAAAACACAACCGTTTCGCTAGTTCGCTTACCAATTTGCTCGGCTTCTCATTCGCAACCTAAATGCAGCGTGCACGATCTATCGAGCCGTGTCTAATTATTCGATCGGCATGCAATCGGGATGCGGTGAACCGATAAAATTACTACCATTTAGTATGCATCACCAGAACGCTTTATTGGTAGCTTGGAATGTGCATTGGAAGCACCGGGAGAATAAGTTTATTTCCAGGCTACGGAGCAAGGCAGGCTATGATGACGGTATATTTTCAATGGCTGACAGGTTTGTATCGACCTCAGCCACGGAACCAGTCACGGAATCGATCGATGGGGTTTGCTTTGTAGCCTTACGAAAGCTGGAGTAGCATCCGTACTAAATCATGCCGCTAAATGGTGAAAGTTTTTCGGCACCATTTGTGTTTTGGGGGTTAGGTAATTTTTGGCAACGCTGGAAGCGTCGCATGTCCAAACAGCAGACCACAGTGCTGTGGATGACAAGTGTACAAGTGTGCATTAAAAAAAAATGTTCCTCGTGGGTGCTTTAAAGGTAGATTAGCATACTAACTATTCCTATTTCCCACTTACCAATTGCATCTTATTCCAGATTCTGTACAAAACAAACAAGCCGACATACTCGTTGTGAAGAATCTTTCATCTCTGTTGTTTTGTGTTGTGCTGTGTGCTGCAAACGTTTCGAAATAGTCGTAGCTGCATGTTTAGTGCGCCGTTTTTTTTTAGTATTTTTCTGTCCTTTTTACACTTTTTATTCAATAACTCTGAATGCAGCGCTCTCTATAGCTAATGATTAATTATTTTCAGCTAGATATCGTGTAGTGTATTTAATTCACCATTTAATGGGTTAACGGGTGCAAAGGAACCTCCGAAACGCTCTGTAAAACTAGCATGAACTATCTTTGCACTAGTTACACCATTTTACACCATTACAGTTTCTTGAATTTTTCGTAATCCATTCGTAAGTGCTAGAATAGAACCGTTTCGCGGGTAGTGAAAGTGAACGATGTTACGCGAACCGTTTCGTGTCTGAAAACCATCCCCCAGGACGCGCTGTATTGGATAACACTTACTGCCGCTTCCACTAGCGATCACACCCGGCTCGATTAGCGAGTTGGGGCACGGTGGCGCCTCCGCCGTAGCAACTAACTGCAGCTGGAACTGCCTACACATCTAGCTCGAACTTGTTTGCGTTTTGTAGCGGCGCCTGTGGCGCGGTTAGTAAGAGCCGTGAATTGATTTTTTATCCCGTCCCAACCTGCGCCTCGGTTGCAACTTCGGTCACAATTTTTGCTCCGTCGGCTCGGATCCATTTTTGAAAAACCAAACCCGCACCATGACGGAATCGCCGGACTCGCAGCGTCGCCGGGAGGAATGCGAGCGGAAGGCACGGCGTGGTGAGATGGACCCACGGCTGGAGTTCACCTTCCAGCTGCTGATGGACGCCACCGGTCTGCCGAGGCATCAGATCATGGACCACATCTTCGAGGGGAACATGGTAAGGAGCCGGTTCGCACGACGTCGTTCACCGCTAAACACTCGCTGCACAAATGACTACTTCCAGCTGGACGAGATCAATCAGCTGTTTCTGCCCAACATGCGCAACAAGCTGATGTGGTTCTACCAGGAGGTGGACGACGTGGATCAGACGGGCGACCGGGACGCGAACAAACCGGGCCCATCCCGGGCCGGTGCGTCCAGCTCGTCGAAAACGCCCCAGGGTGCGTCCAGCAGCTCGCACGCGCACACCAAACACAAGCTGTTCATCACGGATGGCTGGAGCTGCGCGTTTACCGGCATCTGTATCTACATGTTCCGCATCAACATCCAGAAGCAGCTGCCCGAGGAAGGGTTCCACAAGGATTTGTGAGTATGTGTGCGTGGGTGCGGGGATGAGGGCAGACGGACCGGTCGAAGCACGTGCTTCGGGGAAGGGACAACGCCATAATGCAGACGGACAGCTGTTGAGATGGGTGTTACGTTCCTTTTTTGTTGTCTGTGGAATTTGCAGTAATTTTGGTATTACATACTTCTATCGTGAGTGACAACCAGCGATAACGTTAATCATAGGAGGCACTGAATAAGTAGATTGACATAACGCTTTGCGTCATACACACGCGTCTCCTTTGGGGAACGGTTAGATAATGGGAAACTGTAGTGATAATAGCCTTTTGAGAGAATAAGACTAGACTCGATCTCCTGCCGGGGAAAGGAGACAAAATTTGCATACAAAAATTAAAAACTAACCTACTTTGCCCGATACCGTGTTTGCTGGCGGCAGTTCATTCCGACCTGTCATCTATTTATGGGATTTTTTCTCACACATCGATTGAACGATGTCACTGGACCGTTTAATTGCTCGCTGTGTGTTGAGTCGGGAAGCAGATAATGGAGTTGGGAAGCTTGAAATGGTTGTGCTTTTTTTATTTTAACACCCATCTCTTTTGTGCTGGTATGAAGGTTAATATGACAATTTATCTCCCCAGAGCTAGCATTTGCAGCTGCTTTAGTTTTTTGGTGTTGATTCGAGGTCATTTAATTTTGAATTCAAATCCTACCGTTTGTCACTGAATGTGGTTCCCCCGTTCGGTTCCCGCAGGTACTGTGGTTATATCGATGCGAATCGCGTCGGACTTGTGACCTCGATCGAGCGCATTGTGGAGCAGGTGTTTATGCAGGCACTTGCCTATCCCAACATCGAATCCGAAGATGAGGAAATGAGCTGCAATCTGGTGAAGTCTCAGCTGCTGCCCGGATTGCGTTCGTTCTGTAGTGCGCTGCGCGTATGCGAGCAGGTGTGCAATCATTTTAACGTGTTTGATGATGGGAAGACGATTGTATGCCGCGTGGACACGCTCGCCGAGGTGAAGGAGATGTCGAGGAATTCGACCACATGTGCAGAGCTGGAGGAACGCGTGAACAACTGGATCAAGGGCATCGCGAAGATCCTGATGGAGAGCGAGCAGCTGCGGCGGGAGAACGACTCGAGCGGGCCGCAGGACGAGCTCGAGTACTGGAAGCGGCGCGGGGCCCAGTTCAGTCAGCTGCTGTCGCATCTGCAGGAGCGGGAGGTCCAGTGGACGCTCTACTGCCTGTCGCAGGGCGGTTCGAAGGTGCTCAAATGCTGGAAGGAGACGGACAAGAAGATCACCTTCTGCTACAACGAGGCGCGCGACAACTCCAAGTTCATCCAGGCGATGGAGCAGTGCTGCCACTCGCTCTACCTGGACGATCCGGTCAACATGAAGGAATCGATCGTAAGTTTGCTGCAGACGGTGCGTTTAATTTACAGTGTGTCGCAGTTCTACAACACGTCCGAGCGCACGTCGACGCTGATGGTGAAGATCACGAACCAGATGATCGAGACGTGCAAATCGTACATCACGTGCCGGGGGAAGGAGACGATCTGGACGCAGGACCGGGATCTGGTGCGGACGAAGCTGACCAACTGTCTGAAGCTGAATCACATCTACCGCGAGACGTACCACAGCGTCAAGTCGCAACCGTTCCTGCCGGATCAGATCCCGTTCGCGTTCTCGGAGAACTACGTGTTCGGCAAGTTCGACACGTTCTGCGACCGGCTGTCGAAGATCATCGCCATGTTCAACCTGATCGACGACTACAACCATCTGTTCGAGCGGCGGCTGGAGGGGCTGCTGCTCGGCGAAGCACTCGAGGATGCGATGAACACGTTCGACGAGGCGAAGGTCGAGATCATCATGAAGAAGTACGACTACCTGGACCAGCGGAACGCCGACTTCAACGATGACTTTCAGGTGTTCATGCAGAAGACCGACACGCTGAAGGAGACGATCGCATCGATGATCGAGCACAACTTTGACAGTGTTTGGGAGACCCCGCAGGGCATCCGATTTCTGGTCCGTTTCGAGAAGGTCAGCGAAAAGATCCCTCTCAGCACGATGGATGAAAAGTACCAGCGGGTATCCAAGTACTGTGAAAAGGAGATCGATCGTATCCTGAAACTGTTCCGCAAGCAGCGCGATGATCCACCGCTGCCCCGTAACTTCCCGCCGATATCGGGCCGCATCAAGTGGTGTCGTTCGCTGGGCTACCACCTCCAGGAGCTGGTAACCACCGTCACCACCCACCCGGTCCTGGCGCTGCTGCCCTCGACCAAAGACATCGAGAACCGCTACGGCTCGGCCAAGGTCATACTGACCGAGTACGAGCAGGAGATGACCCAGATCTGGCTCAGTCAGGATGTCGGCGTGGCCGACGCCTGTCTGGTCCAGCCGATACTGGCGCTCCAGAATGATCGTCTGGTAGCGAACCTTCATCCGACGATACCGTTGCTCATCCGCGAGTCCAAGTGTCTGGCAAAGATGAACATCGAGCTGCCGGTCGTCGCCGCGACGCTGCTGTGCAAACAGAACCATTTCTACACCATACAGGACTCACTGAACGTAAGCTAATCGGGAGGGAAGGCAAGAAAAAGTGCCATTAATTGGGGTCCCTATCGTTACAGAGCCTGATCAAGATGTTTCTGAGCACGATCAAGAAAGTGAAGCTAGAAGTTCGACCCCTGTTTCTACCGCAGCTGGTGCGGCTTACCGCCATGCTGAAGCCCGGGTTGAAGTCTATCAATGTGAGTATTTTGTGTACATCGGACAGAATGTTTCGCACGATGCAACTCCCTTCTTTCCATCCTTTCTTGCTCCTCCGTCCAGTGGACCAACCCGAAGTGGGTCGAGTTCTACGAAAACTGCAAGGAGGCGATCGAAACGTTCGACGTTCTGGTAGCACGGGTGCACGATATCTACGCCAACCGCATCCTGCACGTGCTACTATCGATGCAGGACATAACGCTGCAGTCGTTCCCGCCAGACGACGAAATGTGGACCGTGGAGGAGTTTCTCGAGAACAACGAGGAGGCGTGCCGCCAGGCGGCCATCGAGCTGAACCGCAAGAGTCAGATGGTCGAGGAGGCGGTCGAGGAAGTACTGGACCTTGTGCATCGGGCATCGCAAACATTCAAGCGCATGGTCGGAGCGGAGAACGATTTCTTCGTCGACGAGGACAAGAAACCGGAGAAGAGCTCCCCGACGCCGGAAGCTGACGATGCCGATGGACAGGGCCAGCAGCAGGATTGGAGTATACTATGGTCGTGCTTCGAGAATCCGCTGCAGCTGCTGTCCCATCATGGTGGCGGTTTACCGAAGGGTATGCAGGATATGGTCTTTAATGCGGTGTCGGAAATGCGCCGCTATTACAGCCGGAAGGTGATCGACGTGCTGATCAGGGTGACGCGAACGGCTCTGGACAGCCTGCGGCGGCGTTTCATCGAGGTGGAGGGCATGAAGCTGCCGGTGAAGCCGATCTTCATCCTGCAGTCGCTGCTGATGATACCGAACATCGCGATCCGGCCGACGCTGGACGATCTGCAGGAGGCACTGACGCAGGCGG
>JXWZ01009889.1:15000-23739 GCA_000956215.1 Anopheles farauti No. 4
TCATGGACTGCGTGCTGATTATGTTCCAGCGCAAGCTGCACCCGGTGATCGCCGATACGGGCGCACCGTCACCGAAGCCATCGTGGCAGGAGTCGCTGAAGATGATGGCCAGCACCACGTTCCTGCTGCAGCTGCAGAACTACCCGAAGGATACGATCAACGATGAGATGATCGAGCATCTGCAGCCGTACTTCCGCATGGAGGACTACAACATGGACACGGCCCGGCGTGTGTGCGGCGACGTCGCCGGACTGCTGTCGTGGACCAAAGCGATGGCGTTCTTTCATGGCGTAAACAAGGAGGTGCTACCGCTGAAAGCGAATCTCATGATGCAGGAAGCGCGTCTGAGGGTATGTTATTTTTTGGGGGGAATAATGGGTATTTAACGAAAACTTCAAGGGCACAAAAAAGGGGTCACTTCGGTCGCCTGCATGGGGGTGATTGGTTTTGTATTTCGCATTATCCGTCGCTTTTGTCTTTCGTAGATTGCTATGGAAGATTTGGCGGCGGCTGAAAATCAGCTGGCCGAAAGGGAGGCGGCTCTGCAGAAGGTGAAAGATCAGTACGATGCGGCCGTTTCGGAGAAACAACGGCTGACGGACGCGGCCAACAGCTGTCTGCGTAAGATGACGGCCGCGACGGCGCTTATCAACGGTTTGGGCGGTGAAAAGGCTCGCTGGACACAGCAGAGCAAGGAGTTTAAGATACAGCTGGGCAAACTGGTGGGTGATGTGCTGTTGGCCACCGGTTTCCTCTCCTACTGCGGTCCCTACAACCAAGAGTTCCGCGGCACGCTGTTTAAGACGTGGATGGAGATACTGAAAACCCGCACCATTCCGTTCACGATGAACCTGAACATCATCAACATGCTCGTCGACTCGGCGACCATCTCCGAGTGGAACCTGCAGGGTTTGCCGAACGACGAGCTGTCGGTGCAGAACGCACTGATCGTGACGAAGTCGAGCAGCTACCCGCTGCTGATCGACCCGCAGACGCAGGGCAAGCTGTGGATCAAATCGAAGGAGGACCAGAACGAGCTGCAGATCACGTCGCTCAACCACAAGTACTTCCGGACGCACCTGGAAGACAGCCTCTCGCTGGGCAGGCCACTGCTGATTGAGGACGTTGGAATGGAGCTGGACCCAGTCATTGACAATGTGCTGGAGAAGAACTTTATAAAGTCGGGCTCGATCGAGAAGGTGCTGGTCGGCGACAAAGAGTGTGACGTGATGCCCGGCTTCATGCTGTACATCACGACGAAGTTGCCGAACCCACCGTTCAGCCCGGAGATCAGCTCCAAGACATCGATCATCGATTTCACGGTGACTATGCGTGGCCTGGAGGATCAGCTGTTGGGGCGCGTGATACTGATGGAAAAATCGGAGCTGGAGGCGGAGCGGGTGCAGCTGTTCGAGAGTGTGATGAAGAACCAGCGCAGCATGAAGGAGCTCGAGGGCAACCTGCTCTGTCGGCTGACGTCGACCGAGGGTTCGCTGGTGGACGACGAGGCGCTGATCGAGGTGTTGCAGGAGACGAAGACGACCGCCGAGGAGGTGAACCAGAAGCTGAAGATATCGGAGGTGACGGAGAAGAAGATTATGATCGCGCGGGAAGAGTTCCGGGCGGTTGCCGCCCGCGGTTCGATACTGTACTTCCTGATAGTGGAGATGTCGAACGTGAACGTGATGTACCAGAACTCGCTGAAGCAGTTTCTCATCATTTTCGACAACTCGATCACGAAGTCGACGAAGAGCAACATCACGGAGGAGCGCATCAACATCATACTGAAGTACCTGACGTACGAGGTGTGGGCCTTCACGAGTCGCTCTTTGTACGAGCGGCATAAGCAGCTGTTTACGCTGATGCTGGCGATCAAGATCGACTACCAGAAGGGTAACATCAGCCACGATGAGTTCATGGCATTCGTTAAGGGAGGTGCCTCGCTGGACCTGAACGGGGTCACACCGAAGCCGTTCCGATGGATCCTTGACATCACGTGGCTGAACCTGGTCGAGATCAGCAAGCTCAAGACTTTCCAGGGCATCCTGAAGAAGATCGAGTACAACGAGCGCGAGTGGAAGAGCTGGTACGAGACGGAGCGCCCGGAGCTGGAGGTGATACCGTGCGACTACGAGCACGAGCTGGATGTCTTTCGGAAGCTTCTATTGATCCGATCTTGGAGCCCGGATCGCACGATCTCCCAAGCTCGCCGATACATCGAAGTTTCCCTTGGCCAGGAGTACGGCGAGATGCACATCCTCGACCTGGAGGTCACCTGGTCGGAGTCGGAACCGCGCACCCCGCTCGTCTGCATCCTCTCTATCGGTTCCGATCCGACGACGCAGATCGCCGCCCTCGCCAAGGTGAAGGGCATCCTGCTGAAGACGGTTTCGATGGGCCAGGGCCAGGAGTACCACGCACGGAAGCTGATGGGCGAATGCATGGCGTCGGGCGGCTGGGTGCTGCTACAGAACGTGCACCTGTCGCTGAGCTTCTGCAACGAGATCATCGACGTGCTGATCGAGACGGAGCACGTGGCCGACTCGTTCCGGCTGTGGGTGACGACCGAAACGCACCCCCAGTTCCCGATCGGTCTGCTGCAGATGGCGATCAAGTTTACGAACGAACCGCCGCAGGGCATACGGGCCAGTTTGAAGCGCAGCTATCTAGCCTTCACGCAGGACTACCTGGACTACACGTCGGCACCGCAGTGGCCACCGCTGCTGTACACCGTTGCCTTCCTGCACTGTGTCGTTCAGGAGCGGCGCAAGTTTGGCCCGCTCGGATGGAACATCCCGTACGAGTTCAACCAGGCGGATTTCTCCGCCAGCGTACAGTTCATCCAGAACCACCTGGACGAGATGGACCCCAAGAAGGGAGTATCGTGGCAGACGCTCTGTTACATGCTCGGTGAGGTGATGTACGGTGGGCGCGTTACGGACGATTTCGACAAGCGGCTGCTGACGACGTTCACGCAGGTGTGGTTCAGCGAGCATCTGCTCACACCGAGCTTCGAGTTCTACAAGGGCTACCGGGTGCCAATATCGCGCAACATACAGGTGTACGTCGACTACATCAACCAGCTTCCGCCGACCGACACGCCGGAGGTGTTTGGGCTGCACCCGAACGCGGACATCACGTACCAGATCAACACGGCGAAGGGTATCCTCGACACGATACTTAGCGTGCAGCCCAAGGAGGGCGGTGGGGGCGGCGGGGAAACGCGCGAAAGCATCGTGTTTCAGCTAGCCAGCGACATGCTGCGCAAACTGCCTCCGCAGTACGTAGCGTTCGAGGTGAAGGAATCGCTCAGCCGGATGGGAGCGCTGCTGCCGATGAACATTTTCCTGAGGTAAGTGACGAGTGGCAAACGTGTGTATTTTTTGGAGTGTCGAAAGGGTTGTAAGTATGGGAAGAAGCTTGGTTGGTACAAGAATAAACGTGCATCTTTTGCATCCCTCTTTAGGCAGGAAATCGATCGTATGCAGCGTGTCATCAACACGGTGTACAACAATCTGTGCGATCTGAAGCTGGCCATCGATGGTACGATCGTGATGAGCCAATACTTACGTCAATCGTTGGATGCCATGTACGACGCGCGCATCCCAGAACGATGGCAGAAGGTAAATGAAGCTGGAAAAGATCGAAACTTACCAGCATCGTCAATAATGGCTTTAAATTTTATTCTATAGCGTAAATGAGACGGCTTTATACGTTTACTTTCTCCACTCCTGCTCTACTCAAACCCGTATTGTAAACGAATGCACTCTCTGGTCTAATTTGCTTGACGTTTCTGTATTGTTTACCAAAACATCGAAGTACACTAAATGCTTCCGTTCTCGTTTCTTAGCAATATACTCCTTTTGGCTCATCGTAGCAAGCACCCTCGTAAAAGAGGAAGAATCCTTTTTCAGAAAATGGAATAAATTTCCGATTTCCTTTTTGACTTTCTCACCCCTCAGATCTCGTGGGAATCGACAACGCTCGGTTTCTGGTACACGGAACTGCTCGAAAGGAATCAACAGTTTCGCACCTGGATTAACAACGACCGGCCGAAGGTAGTACAAAAAAAAACGCACAGAAACACTGACGGCACCAACCGGAATGCCAGCACAATGCATGCGCCGGCAACGATTGGCACCGGAAATAATGCCGACAGTAATGTCGCTTTCTGCCTATACTCATTGATTTTTCTCTTCCGGTTTTCTTCCCTTCACACGCGTTCGTCCTTCTCGCCACACGAAACCGCCGTGGTAGGTATTCTGGATGACGGGATTTTTCAACCAGCAAGGCTTCCTAACCGCAATGCGGCAGGTGAGAGCGACTACGACGGCTGGCGCTGCGAGAGCAGTGCGGGAAAGCGGGCAGAGGGAAAATATTGTTTATGAACGCAAACTTTAGACACCAGTAAGCTGTAGGGAAAAGCCAGCTGAGCTTTCTTGCTAAGTAGTGCTTAATACACCGTTCAGGGCACCACCAATTTTATCGGAAGGGAGCGTACGTACACACCTGTACAAACCGTAGGAAGATCATATGGAAGCCCAAGCGATGGAACGGGACGATTCCGATTTCATGAGTGACAAGAAGGGTTTCTTTCCCACACGTCTATCATCCCCCTACCCCAACCGCGTACCATTATCGTTTACCGCAATTGTAAAATGGAAAGAATGCGCCTTTGTGGTTAAGGAGTGTTTCAGTCGCATGGCCGTAAGTTGGGAATACAAATTTTCGCCACCGTTGCTCTCGTTGATGGTGGTGCGAAATCATAACCTCAACCTTCATCATTCGTGTTAGGTCGTGTTGGTTTGTCGTCGGATCGATAGGCAGCCACCTTGGGTGCAGTGTCACTTGGATGCCGCTCACGTACGCCGTACGAGGCAGCATTATTACGATCGTGTTTAGTATTAACATTATCCTTTCGTTCGTTTCGAGCGACCTTGGAGTTGGTGCAGTGGATCATTGGCCTATGGGAAAACCGATAGCCGGTTGTACTAATAACTTATGATCTGAAGTTTTTGAAAAGGGTTTTGTGGGTCTTGTTTGAAAGCGGCAATATTATTCAAACCATGTTATTCTTTTTTCTATCGAAATTCAGGAATTAGGCGTCATTCTGTAGCGAGATATACAATTTTATGATTTTCACATTTTTACTTGAAGAAATCGTTGTTAGCTGAAGTTATTCTGAACAATGTGTTGAGGTTAACCAAGTTTCATTAACTCGTATTTGGTAATAAATAATTATTTCTCAGTTAAAACTCATTTGGAACATTCACCATTTTTCGAGGGAGTACATTAAACCTTAGTGTAATTTTAAAATGTTTTTAATATACTTTAATAGCGGATAAAGGATAGCGGCCATCAGCACTTTTGAAACAATCGATAAAGATTTAACACCGTGTCAATGTTACGGTAGCAACCAATACATAAAAGATCGATTGTGTAGAACGAAGTCGAAAAAGAGAAAAAACGAAGTCGCCTTTTTATTAAGCAGTGAAAACATTGGCACCGAATTTACTGCTGCCAAACACTGGACACAGGGCACTGCAGAAACGAGATTCTTTATTTGCCGGCAACTCCATTACCCTCCATGGCCATACCCTTCCGGTACACGGAAGGTACACGGTACCTTCATTTCCAAAAAAAACCAAACAATGTTGCACGAAAAGCACGAAAGTGCCATAAAAAAAGGAAATGAAGACTACATACAGAAAACACGTGCCCATTGTTTTACGTCCTCGCGCGGTTCTGACGTCATTGTACGAACTTATTATCCCTCGCAGGAAGCTAATCATGCCGTCGGATCGCGTTAAGTAAGTGTTCACTGCTCACATCGCGAAGGATTAATTTAATCATTAGCATCTCATGCGTTGTCACCGGTGGCTGATGCTCATGTACGAGCTAACTAGCTGCAACATTGCAATTAGTGTGCGCATTTGGATTTAAGCTACGGTACGGTGTTTGTGTAACATTTTAATTATTTCCTTTCCGTAGCTTTCCCCGACGATGGGCTGCCTGTTGTGTGTACAACGAAATCTGCCCAACCGGTGAATGAAATTCTGTAGCTTGCTTTAAGATAAAGAATTTCGTACGGTGATGGAAACGAGGTTGATGAGGTGATTACAATCATAACGATGCTAATGTCGAAGATGATGGACTCACCGTGTTGCCGTGCAAAACGTCAAACGATGGAAACTCCCGACAAAACGCAGCCTACTACGACAAAATCAACTCGAAGTCGTACGAAGAAGGAAGATGATTCACGGCAACGGTTTCGTCGTACATTATGAGAGTTCGTGCCGTGTGTACCTAATAGGATGCAGCGCGAATCGCACGCAACCCGTGCCATTTTTCGTCCTATGACCGATGTGAAAAAAAAGTTCACCACAAAGTTCACGGTAGCAAAGCAACTCTCTCGTTGGTTGTTTGTGTTTTGTGTTACAGTGTGAGAAGAATTTCAATGTCCCGCCAGCGTTGGCAGCGATGGTGCCTAGCATGTAGATGTCTCATGCCCGAACCGGGTCCCCTTTGTCGGGGTTTATGTATCAACTAACGAGCGGTAAACAATGGCCAAGTATCCGGTCGTGCCTTGTGGTTACCGGCGTACGGAAGCATTACCACGGCTTACACCGGTGCTGGACAGGTACTCTCGTGTGTGGGACAATCGAGTTACTATTCCATAGCTAGCCTCGTCAGAATGATTTCGGTTCGGTTCTATGAACGCTGGCTGGAAACTATGGCTGGATGTATCTAGCCTACTTCCGCACCCCTCCGGACCGTTGATTGGAGAATTTAATCGTTTTCCATAATTTCTCCGACCGAGATGAAACGGATGATGCTCATGACCGAGACAGAGCGCTCGAGAGTGTACGGAAGGTGGCCATGAAGTGTTTTTACTGAGTGGTTTCTTGCCTAAGCTAATGGAAAGGCATTAGATCAAAGCTGAAGATGCTTCGGGCAAGCAATTAGGATTTATTGAAACGTATAAACCTATTGCATTAGTTTTAAAGTTATTTTCACAGCGAAAGTGAGGCTTTAAGTAACGGAACATAAGCTTTGGGATGTTTCAAACGTTGAAATGCTCAGGTTTTTCCGTTTGTTTGCTTTCGTTTTACATCCCACCATCATTAGGAGGTAACGCGAGCCCACAAAGGCTGGGCGCTGGATTCGGTGGTGCTGCAGAATCAAATTACGCGCCACAACAAGGAAGACATCCACGATCCACCGCAGGAAGGCGTCTACGTTTACGGTCTCTTCCTGGAAGGTAAGCTCTCCCTGCCAAAATTCACCGTCCAAATACTCATACCGTACGTTCTCATCTTCCCCTTCCGCGCCAAGGTGCATCGCTGGATCGGCGGAGCGGCAAGCTGATCGAATCAAAGCCAAAGGTGCTGTACGAACAGATGCCCGTGATCTACATTTACGCGATCAACACAACCGCCGGCAAGGATCCGCGGCTGTACGAGTGTCCGATCTACCGGAAGCCGCAACGCACCGACCAGAAGTACGTCGGTTCGATCGACTTCGAGACGGACTTCAATCCGCGCCACTGGACGCTGCGCGGTGTCGCTCTGCTGTGCGACATCAAGTAGAGTTCACATATTTTAACCTTAATTATTTTGGGGCGTTTACTTCGCATCTACTTCGAAAAAGGGCATCGTTTGGTACAAGCAGAAATAGTAGTGGAGGGGGGACGAGATTTCTTCTCTAGCGAAAAATCACGCCACTTCGTCAGCAATAGGTGCTGTTTTAAAGGTGTTGTTTTAATGGGCAAATGTTTTCACTAACGTTCTTGTGTATGCTTGACATGCCACTAAAAGGCAACCGGAACTGCTCAAGCGGCAACGTTCAAGCGCTGCACTAGAAGTTCTATAGCCGTCCTTCACCGGAGGATACAAAAGAAGTTTGAAGTATTGTGTTTAGTGAAAGAAAATTACTTCTGTAGTGACAGTTTGTTAGCACGCGTTTGGAAAGAGTATCTACATAGGAAAATAAATGATTTTATGCTGCACACTAAAACCACGTGCTTACCTTTTCATGCTTTTTGTGTTCAAAAATCCGAAATGTCATCAACTAGTCGACGCGGCGTGCCGACCGCACAACGGTTCCAACAATGGACATCAACAACGGTAACGACAGCGTTCCGGCGGTGTTCGTGCTCTGAATAACATGTTGCTCTTAGAAATTAAATTCTTTATTATTTTATACCATTTTTGTATTTTGTTTTTTTTTTGTTTTTTTGTTTTTTGTTGAGTTTGTCTTTGTTTTACCATTGGCTTTGAGAGTTTGATTTGTTCGTCTTCGATTCCATGTTGCTTGAGTGTTGTCGTTTTGAGTTTTTTCCTGCGTTTTGTTTAGCTCTTGTTTTTTTTTTTGGTTTAGTATAGCTGGGGTTTGTTTTTGTTTGCCCTTTGTTTGCAAGATGAAGCTACTTGTTTACCAGTGAGAAATACACGTCAAGAATCTATGTACAGTAGAGCGATTTGTTTGGCATTTCGTCGTTCGACTCCCCGACCCGCAGTTCCCATCGGTACGAGGTCGATAACCTCACAATTTGAAAGAGAATAGTATGCAATAATTTAATAAGTTTTGATTAGCCGATTTCATAGGTGCGTTTCGGTTCGGTTCATGGCTTTATGTTGTCTCGCGCCCTTTGCCCATACCCTTTCCTTCTTGCTCCGGGATGCAGTGTGTCACCAATTTCGCTGCATCCGCTCGTTTCCATACACGTAATTTAGAATT
>JXWZ01009896.1:0-11068 GCA_000956215.1 Anopheles farauti No. 4
AAAACGGCGTTACAAACGGCTTTGTTACGAACCAAATCACCATTATAATTAATATTCAATTATTATGTTTTTTCGCTTCCGGACTTTTCACGCCTCTCCTGCTGGCAAACCGCCCGTGTTCGATTTGCGGTTAAAATGAAAGGAGTGTATGTAAATGTGTACGCTTTTCCCGATAGTGCAACGGGACAAAAGAAAAATGAATTTAAATAACATACGCAGCTACGGTGGCTTACTTCATCGTATTGTTACTACATTTATGCATAAAATCCCACCTGATTGAGTCGTTTACGCTTCATTGTTTGTTGATATGATACGCGAGCGGTATAACGAACGAAAAAGCGCAGAAAAAATACGAAACTTTTGGTTTAAACAGCATAGTGATGGCTGTATTAATGAAAATACATTTATTATCATTTCATTAGCTTACGCAAGTGGTCGTTAGTAACGAGATGTCCTTCCCAGCGATTGATAATATGTCATGAGCCTTTTGCATGGTTCGTTCTCGGAGTACTCTGACAAAAATGTAATTAATACTTAGTGTTTATCGTTTGACGCGGGTGGGAGCGTTCTTATTGTGATGGTAGTGAGAGTCATAATAATGAATCAGCCATGTCTGTGTTGCTGAGATATGTTTAATATGTGCAGTAAGTGAAAAAAGTTTAGTAAAGATTCGTGAAAGAATGCAAACTCGTTCAGCATATGTGAGTGCTTCATCATTATGGGACAAGCATCATCACCCATTAACACCTGCAGCACTTACGTCACGTACGCGGTATTTCTTTTCACGTATATGCAATGTACGAAATCGATTCCCTTATAACCCATCGGCCAGCGGCTTATATTCTACTATGTGGTTGTGGTATTTCAATTATGTCACACAAGCCATCGAATAGTTCGCTTAGTTAGTGCCACCGTTTGCTCACAGTTTATGGCTTTATCGGCAGCCGGACGACACACATTCCGCGTGAAGTGGTCACCTCCCGACGGGCATCGTAAAACTAAATGTAATGATTATGAGGCAGGAAAGTCAATCGGCGATCGGTTTTTTTCTTTCGTTTTTTTTTTTCGTTTCGTTCGTTGGCTGAGCCATGGGTGAAGAATTTTCTTGGCCGTTGAGGTCGCGCACTGCCTTCATCACAGGCCGGTGTGGGAGAGAGTTTATGAATATGTGCGCCGTGGTGCCGGGTTGGTTGGTTGCCGATCGAAATTTGAGCCGATCCGAAAGGTGGTGCCACCTTGGTGTCAAGGGTGAGATTATTGGCACTTAAAGGACAACTAATGTCGTCAATATCGATGAGAATGGGTTCGATGAAGTTGGTTAGGCAGTGGCACAGTAGCTTCGCAGCAAGCGAAACCAACTCATTAGCCAACCAGGTCATTAGTCGGTTGAGGTCGGTACGGCCCAATTTCGCCCGATAGCTTTGCCGCCTATTCAATTAGTGAGCCATTCGGAATGATTTTTAATATAGTTATCATCCCATGGACCGTGGAATCGACTCGCAACCGTTCTGTAATGCGTTTGTTGTTGTTGAGCCTACGAGCGATAAAAAAACGTGGTTTTTATCGTTAATGATTGTGGGTAAAAGTTTTTGTTCCTTTCGCTGGTGGAGAGGAGGGGAACTGTAAACAAGTGTAGCACAATACAACGCTGTTTTTTGAAGTGACCCATCGTAGAAATGTTCGGTGCAATGAACTTTTTCTTACCTCATGTCTTTAACAGATAGGTAAATTCATATTTATTGCTAGTTATTGGGCTTGATTCACTGGTTCACTCCCACAATGGCTTGTCACACATTGGGATTGTGGCAAATCAGATGGCGAACGAGCAGTCTATCAATCGACGGGCATATATCCTCGAACCGGCCAGCTGTTAACCGTACAACGCTACCGGGTGGATTTATGTATTCCCATTTCCCGCGCATATTCACGAAATGGGCCACCGTGTACGTGTTTTTGTTTTCGATCGCAAAACGAAGCCCCATCCACATAAATCACCTTTCGCCGTGAAAGCTGCCGCACATTTTCGAATGCTTCCGGAAGATTTATTTACGCAGCGAAGAACCCGAGGTCTCCTGCTGCTGCTGCTGCTACTGGCCGCACACGCTGCAAAATGTGCAAATTCTTGACACAAAGCCATTTTGTTTACTGCAAAAACTCGCCTAGCGGACACGAGAGCGCGAAAAATAAACTGTTTTCTTACAAGGCAAAGGATTAAACTGGAAGTATTTTTCTTTCCGACTTCCTTCCGTTTTTCCCTTCCTTCTTGTCACGGCCCCGAACAGGGTACCTGGGATTTGGCTAGGATTTTATTTCGTGACCCCCCAGCGGGGAGTCTTCTTCACACCCCACCCCAACGGGAGAATCGTGAGTTTAGAAGAATGTTTTTCTAAATTCCAAAATCGCTTCGCACGGGAACTCGCTTGATCGGCGAGTTTTATTTCGCTTAGCCCACCTCACCCGGGTCGGCGTTGGCTTCCGGGTTTTGCGGTTCCCTTCCGGTCACACATAAATCACTGCAACCGAGTACGGATGTGGAAGCTCTCGCTCCACTGTAAGGAACTAATGTGAGGCCACGGTTCATGCTGCGGTCGTACACGGTCGCCCGGTTGCTTTACCGAACAATGGTGGCATGCGAATGTCGCTTCCCGTATAATGTCCCGGCTACCAACCGTGGGCGTTTTGGGTTACTTTTCCTCTCCTGCAAACCGTCAGCACTTTAATAGGATTATGGCCAGTTGTCTCATTGGGACGGTTTTATGGCATCCTATCAATGTGACAATTGAAAAGATGCAATCTAAAGTGGTCTGAAGTTACTGGCAAAAATCAATAAATTATAGCTGACTGCTGTTTATGTCACCGTCAATTGTTTTAAATCGTCCAGCTATATCACCAAGCGATGCGAATCGATCAGATAGTGGAAATTTTTATGGGAAATTCGTCGTGACCATTGTTTCCGTAATTGACGTCAAGATGTCGAAGCTACGATCAATCAAAGACGTCTCAAAATCTTTTTAGTGTGACGTTTAGCTGGAGACGCTAAATAAAATGAAACGAATTTCATCGCAAAATGTCACTCAAATACAACCCATTTTAAAAGGCACATTTAAAACAGCTCAAGATTTTACGATGGCATAGGGGAAAAGCTGACAATAGACGTAATTTTTGCACTCAACCTACCGAGAGCATTCTACCTGCGGTACAACACCAGTTTTATGGCAGCTTCAAACATAGCACCGTACGATGTGCTCAACCATCGGGTACATCGGGCAGCTAAGGCAACGAGATCAAAGTTTTCTCATTTCACCGACGAGGAATAGGTATTTTCCACATTTTATTTCAGCTGCCTGCAATCGGCAGGATATGGATGCATTCGAGTGCCGTAGCGTATCGAGGAATCCACGTGGCTTAGTACATGTCTGGTATTCTTTCAAAAGCCAATCAAACAATTGCAATTGTACGGCAGGCTCCATGATGTAAGACGTGCCCGGCTCTTTGTGTGAAATGCGACGGTATAAACTGACGTGAAGTTTCTGGCTCGTGGTATGAAGCGACTGAAATAAAGAAAAATAGTACTAGCACCGGTGTTATACGGATCGGTGCTGCTTTTCAAACTCATGTATGAAAGATATCTGTACAACACATCCTTATCATCCCATCAAAGAGCATGGTATTGGCATTGTCCTTCATCGTGGTTTCGACGGATGTTCCGTAAAGTGTATGTAAAATTGGTTACTTTCTGATCCGTACCTTCTTTAAAATCGTACGTAACATACAAAAAAAAAACGCACACACACACACACACACACACACACACACATTTCTACCTAATACCCTTCAAATCGCTTTCGGTAGTGCTAATACCCGTAATGCTACTCTGTTTCGACGTTGCCAGCACGTACGGGAAGCGGCACACATCTACTCGAACGAAACGTACGAACGGCATCGTGGCGTGCTAATGTCCAATTGGACCACTTTGGTGACCCAAAAAGTGTGTGTCCTTCGTCCAAAACCGGGAACAAGCAACAAAAACACCATTCAATGCCCTGTGCTGGGCCTGAACCGGGCGGGAAAGCGAAAGGAAGAAAGGCGATATATCTTGGCCCGTGTCGACTGAAAGATACGCCGGTCGGATTGATAAACAGCGCTAGTTTTGGAGCGTGTCCAAGGTTTGCTGTTTTTGTTTTGCTCTCCCAATTGTGTTCTTTTGTTGGTGCTGGTCTGCAGTATTTGCTTACAATTCCTGTTCAGGATTCAGGGATTAGGAATCGAAATGGACAGCCATATTTCACACGGCCTGTTTCTGTTCGCTGCTTGCTCGTTTCGGTCGTGCTGTCTGTGATAAGGATAGCGGAAGTTGACAAACAAACAGGGCAGTTAGTGTGGGGGAAACTTTTGAAACGTAAAGGAGTAATGGAAAAAAAATCATTAATTTAAGTGACACGAAGACTAACTTTCAGTAATAGTAACGTTATACAGTTACTGGAATGGAAATACGGTTTAAAAAAACTTTTATCGTTTGCAGCTCTAAACGTAATAAGTTTTCCTCACTTCACAAATGTGTAAACAACACCAGTAAAGTCAATTACAAATCAAACAATCAATTTATGTGATTAATTTTAAGCAACGTTTTTTTTTTGTTCTCATTCCCATACCAGAAACGTGATGGAAAATGTTTAACAGCACAAAAAGAAGTTTAAAACCCATTGCCGAATGGTTTTGTCAACACGGGGTGAGCAGCTTATTAAAATGCTTCATCAAATGTTCGACTGTTTGATGAATTTGCATTTACTCCCACCGGTCGCACAGCGATTGTGCTGGGGGAATTGTTTTGACAAAAGCACACTGTTTGCTATCTCGTGCCTCGTGCCATTTCTGCCGATGGTGGTTGGTGGTAGTGGTGTTCATGTTTCACCAAACAACTCCACGAGAAGTGCGCCGGTGCTCACATCTGGATGAATTTCATCGAAAAATACGTTATCATTGAAAACCACCACGCGTTGCGTTCTGCTTCCAACTTATGTCTTGCCACGAATGATAACGGCTACGGCTGTGTGTCCTTCATTTCGTCACTTTCGGCTGCCGTCGCCGCCCAAACTTGAGTGGTAAACCAAAAGTTCTCCTATGGTTTTTCAAAGAAGGCAGCTGAAGGCAGCAGCAGCGCCGGTGATGGCAGCAGTTACCTAACTTATTACCATAATTTAATTTAATTTATTTTACCCCCACCACCAACCCACCTATCCCCGCAGGAGAGCAGTTTCGCGGTCTCTAAGGGTTGATGTGCGCGATGAGAATATACGCAAATACTTGGCCAAAATCATCTGCACAAGCATTACAAGGCAACTCATCAGACTCTTGGTAAGGCAACTGATCCGTGACTCTTCGAAGAGCGCTCCAAATGTGGCAAATAGATGTCGTTCATCAGTGCAACCGCGAAAGGGGTAGTGGCTGACAAGGCAAACTTATCATTCTGCTTGCGGATCAGACTATCGACGTTAACAGTGGGTGCTACGTTGGTTTTTGCTGAGAGTATGGTAGAACAACAAGCTTTTCTTTATATTATTTTTATCACTTTCGGATGCAAATAAGTTATGTTTCAAAAGGATTTTAATACTGGCTTTATTGTGACCATGAGTTGATACGATGAGTGATTGTGTTCGTGCACTGTAAAAAATACACACATTTTAGAAAAGATTGGTCAAAAAAACAATCAGATGATTAATTAGATTTAATGGAACCTTTGTTACCAGCTCTGCAAATTATACAATAATTTACGATATTAAAGAAGTGAAACTAGATGAATAAAGACTGTATTTCACATGAATAAAATAAGTTCTTTTACATACACATCAATAAAAATAAATTAACTGTTTTGTAATTGAAACTTAATTGTTTTAATAGTATTATTGAGTTAATCTCATTTAAACGATACAAACACTTTTTGGCAGATGAAAGAAAAAAATAATACCTTGGGATGTTTGAAAATATTTAGTACCGATTTTGTTGTTTATAAGCGTTTGTCAATGCAGACAGACAATAGGAAACAGATGGCGCTTCAATCGTTATTGGATCGCGAGAGGTGATTCAGAGGTGTGGTAATCCTTATCCTCAAGGAGGATGAGGGAGGGAAGTTCCAACATAAACCAATTAAGTAACAGTCATTTTATAGTCTTGAGTCCTTGTGAAAAATCGCGAAACCTAGTTAAATTTTAGCTTTAAAATTCCATTTCCAGTTGTTTTTTAAAGAATGATTATTGGTTGGCGCACTGGCCATAATCAACATCAACTGCTTCTTGACTAACCATATCAATACAAGATAAATTTGTTATCGTTTTGGAAACATTTAGGATTTAACTAAATATAATTTATTATTTTTTGATGACTGATTTCTAATTGTTTGTATGATTGATTCAAAAATAATTTAAAACTAATAGACTAATGAGTAATCAATTTAAAAAATAGGAACATATCAGTCATTATCGTTACCTCGTTATAAGAACGTTGGTACGTCAAGAAGACAACGAAGGAAAAATTTCCCAGTGCCATTTTGCAAGCTAAAAGAAGACTTTCTATTCAAAGCACAGAATGTTTTTACAAGAAAAGGAATTTTGGTTATAAATCATAGTTTCAACATTAACAATAATGTGAAAAATAAAGGCCAATACATAATTTTTGCGAATTAAAACCGTATCGAGTTTTACACGCATAAAATACATCTTATCCTGTTTTCTAGAAGTCCTTTTGACTGGTGGGAAAAACAGGAGAATCCAAAAAGCCCTTTTCGGGAACCGTTGTGTTTTTCTGATAAGAAAAGTCCCCACAAAGACGTCTTAACTAAAAAAAAACAAGCATAAAATTGGCTATAAACAACAACTAGAAACGATGTTTATGTACCAAAGCCGGTGCTATTCACTGTCAAATAACCGTAATTGAGTAGTACTTTCGGAGTCAGCTCGGCGTCGGAAAACATTTCGAGGATCGGTTACTGATGCGTTCTAGAGGTTCCCCACATTCACCGGGCTCCCTTAGAAGCTACCGAGCACGAATGACACTTGACACTTGCGGGTTAGAAAGCGTAGCTCTCCGATATGGAGCTTTAAATTCTCCAGTTTCAGTTTTAGTTTTGGCTCCGGTCGCATCGGTTTGCCACGGACCTCCTCCAAGCGCGTCTTTCTTATCGGGGCATCCCATGCCCATCGTTCGTGGTGGTTAGTTTCCAACAATTTCCACTTGTCACCGCAATTGATACTGCTGGCGGCATAAAGCACATGGAGCACACAAACTCATTCCCGAATTTCGGTCGACTACCCCTGCTTTGGAAGAACGTTTCTTCTGCCTGGGCGATTGCCCACGTGGCAGATATCGCTGAATCGTTCGCTTTCCCCGGAGGATGGGATGGGGTTCCAACGTCGAGAGCACTCGCATAAATTGTGATTCCATTTCCCTGCCAGTGGCATGGACATAAAATATGAGACATTGAAATTCGAACCGAAAAACCCTCACCCTGCGGAATGCACCCACAACCAGGAGCGTTTTTGCCTTCGCTTGTCGCTTTCTGGAACGATTTTATTTTTCAAACAACTTTCCGCCTCCCTTCCCTTAGATGCTGGTTGCTTTACCATCATCCTCTCAACCTCCGGACCTTTACTTCGTCAAGAAGCAAACGCAAAGCCTGCGGGTGTATCATCTGCTCCAAAAGCGCACCGAGTTCATGAGGTTTTCTCGCCGGGAAAACACTTTCTCTTCCCTTGGCGTATGAAAAGCGCGCTCCCAAAACATGATGCTCCGAAGGCAGAGATTTGTATTTTGCTCCTGCACGATGTGGAGGGTGTTCGTATGTGATTGCTTCAGTACACCATCATTTGCGAACTGCTTGGCGGGAAGAGTATGGTTTTGAAACGCACGACGGTTTCGTTAAAAAAAAACCCGAAGCTAAACGGAACATTTTTGTACCATAAACAAACGACGAGGTTTTGCTGCGAAACTGGCGTGGACGGAAGGGTGTGGTTTGCAAAATTTCTCCATCTGAGCTTCCGAAATTGGTTCAATAGAGTTTGAATTCAAAATGTACAAGCTCTAAATTTTGTGCCCCTGAACCTGGACCTCTTGTTCCGCTTATCTCTTGAACTTTCTCGTTAGTAGCTCGTCCTACAGGGCAGCATTTGTAAAGTGCCTTAAACCACCAGTTTCGTTTGCGTAGTGTTTGAGTGTTTTACGATTATTTGTAGTTGCTTAGTTTCCAGTTTGTCATCCTAACTAGCTGATACGGATTTCTCATAGCAAGAACGGAATGCGAGGATTTCATTCCGGTACCAAAATATACGAAAAGTAGTTGCAATTGTTTATGTGATCATATGAAATGCAAATAAACGATAAACCATCCTAGACAATGTCTTCCAAGGGAGGTATGCTTATATTATTTTAAAATGCGATAGAATTTTTACTGCATTTTGGATTTATTGTTCGAAATATTAGCATAGTCAATCCCATGTTACAAAACAAGTGTTATTTGTTTTAAGTTTAAAAGTTGTTTTAATCGGCTTAAAATAATGAGAAGAATTCAGAAGATTTTTTAGTCCTTCGGTAAAAATCACAAAGCATAGAGTTATCGGCATAACTTTTTTTTTAACGAAACAGAAGTTGTTGCAATAAAGTGCAATATATATGATCATATATTCGTTTATTCAATATTAAATAAAAAGATAAATAAATAAATAAATTCATGTACATATTCCTATTGAACTATTGTATAACTTGTGCAAACTTATATTGAAGATTGTTTAAAATTTTAAAACTAGTACATTTCTGTAACAACATCCTTTACTCCTTTAAGTCGAAACATGATCACAAATGATACGTTCAAGGCTAACATGATTCACAGTGATTGTGATGTAACAAATCTTCGAGCTATTATTTCAAATAAACGTTGAATACTTTATGTACGTCCTCCTCTATGAAGATCTGCTCATTAGTGCATTGAAAATGTGTATAAATACCAAAAATAATATTCATCTAGCATCAAGCACCTTGCGTCAACACAGTGTATGGGCCGTAGCGGAACGATGGTTGGAATTATTATGAGTTCATTATGCCATATAGCAGTGCCTTGAGGGGAGGGAGCCTTTCTGCGCACAGCATAGGAAAATTTCCAATGACCACCACTGGCACCGGGTGGACTGTCAACGTCCACAAAACGTAATAATGGATTGAGCACGGTAATTTGCTTTTCCCAAGTTGTGCCGACGCAGTGAGGATACCGACCAGTGTTCCAGCAATCCGAACGAAGTCCCAGTTGAGCGGCCGGCCGGCCGGCTACAGCGATGTCTGTTTTCCAAGCCATATTTCAAGCTCACTTGGCCCACTCGGCTGACCCCGATGAACGACTCGGTCCCAGGAGAACTCTGCCGGTGGGTTTTGCTTGCTGGAAAAATGTTTCGCTTTCATTAAATTCTAATTTATTATTCATTCAATGTTTCAATCAATACCATTCGTAGGACTCACGCAGTATGGTTGCCTCTGTTAGCTACCAATGTTCAGGTGGAACGCATGGACGGCGTTGGCATCGGATAGGTCGTCCGTTTGGAGCTGGTCGAGCAGCGCGATAAACGCAGTTTTTATTTATGATTGCTCCAGTGCACGTCGAACGTCAAATCATTCGCACGGAACGGCCGATGGAAATGAAACGAATGATAACGAAATCAACCAGAGACGGTTGCCTTTTCTGGCGAACTGCGAGGAAACGATTCCTGAAGCTGCACGATCGTTTTTTGGTGGTCTGGGTTTGATTCCACCACATTCTTCACTGCCCTCTGTAGATTTCAAGGAAATGGGTGTTTTCGTCCCATTTTTCTAGCGTTGGCGAAATTAAGAATGTTTTTTTTTTCTTTACATTTCATTCCATTCACCAACCCCTCGCTCATAGCACTACCAATTTCTCACTGGCCATTTTCGTGGAAGCTTTGCACGGAAGATCAAACTCCACGTTAGTACTGGAAGGTCGGGGACGGTGCGCGGTAGCTAGATGGTACCAATCTCCTTTCTAATTTCTCTGCAGTCGCCCTTTCCCAAGGCATTCAATTCAATTTCTAATTTACCGACGTGGCTATTGACCGATACTACTTGAAAAAGCGTTGTGTTTGTTTGAGGCAGCGTTGCTGATGCCAACCAATCAATCGTGCTTTAGCGTGGTAATTGTTTTCTTTATAAAAAGAGAAACCTTTGTCAGTGTGACATAATCGTTGGACAGTGGTTTGGTTTGCTAAAACACAATTTAGTATGTTCTTATGTACTACATGGAGAAATATAACTGAAACGAATTATGAGAAAACAATTCGAGTTTAGTGAACTGTGGATGCACAGTCGAGCGATCCGCATTGAGTATGTTGAAATGTTCGTCAACATAACCAATTAGATACCAGTGAGGAATAAGAAAAGGAAGTATATATAAGAATAGAGAATGGAATATGTAGTTAGGTTGAATCTTTTTTATCCCATGACTGCATGTTACTTTAATTTTTTATGGTAGAAATGGTATTTTTTTACTTAGAACCTGTGCAGCTTTTCACCACACCAACAAAAAAATATACTTGATCAATAGAAAAATGCACTAGTAAAATATTTTGTTATAATTAATGATAAAATTAAATCTTGTCAAATTGAGTCCGAAACGTAGTTTTTAGTTCTTTATTAATTAGATCTTTAAACAATAAAAAACATTCGGCCATCTTGAACTGTAAATTCGATGCTCAAGTAAGGTTGAAAAACGTTTTAGTAGATAACGATCAATACTCTGCGAATAGCGTTAAAATATTCATGATCAAGAAACACATTTTAAATTATCACGCTTTATATAGCAACTATTTCTGGAAGAGCAACATGTCTCGAGAACTCTTTCCTCTTGATGGAGTAAAATTTAGTTTGTAGTCAAATTTACAGCCTAATCGCGTTAGTTACGTGCCTAGCACTGGCAATGACGTGGTAAAATTTTCTACCCCGTCTAATGCGCCGTACCGTGCGCCGTGCAACTTAGTTAAGAAATCTCATTAGCACGATGCTTATAGCGCTTACGCGA
>JXWZ01009899.1:0-32845 GCA_000956215.1 Anopheles farauti No. 4
GGGCGGCTGACCGAACTAATCACAAGACAACCGGCAACCTTATCCGGCCGGTTCAAGGAGAGCTACTGAACCTTTCGTGTGGTGTGTGCTTCAGCCGTGGCTACGATTGCGTATTCGCCGTGCTCGTCTGGTGTAACCTAGAAAAATCCTTTCGGAGTACGAAGACCTCCCGATTTCCTTTCTAGAACAAAAAACGGAAAACGGTTTGTGGCGCTAGTCTGAAGTTGGTCAGCAGTAGGGTCAAGTGGGTGCGGGTAAAAGTGTGTTGTTTCGAGAAGCAACGCTGCGCCGAACAATCGTAATCGGACACAGTCACACCGGCGGTCTCGTTTTCGGGGAAAACCCCCCACATAAGCCGCAATCCGAGCCCGCACAATTACTAGCACGAAAGTTAGTGATTAAGAATGGTGGGTCCAAGAAACGAAAACGAAAGTCCTGTGCCACCACCGGTGCGGTGTAGAATTGATTTAGTGCGTTGACACCGTTCTATTTCCCTTCGTACAGTGTACAAGATGTTGTGAGCAAAGGCGTCACTGCTTTTAGGGAAACTGTGCCCATATTGCTCGTGGCGACGCTCGGCGCAGGCTCTCGCAGAATGAAAATGAGAAGAAAAGCAACCGACGAAAGTAGATCGTGCCCGGTAATAACTAAACCGGACGTTGATAAGGCATTATAAGAAACCGTCGTCGATGTCGCCTTTGGTTTTTTTTGCGCATGTTTGAGAAATGTAGGAAAATTACATGGATGTAGGTGACGCTACGTCGTTCGCTGCAAAAGCATTTGCCACCAGCACGGTGCGGGAAGTTTCCGAAAAGTGGCGGAGCGTACAACGGTGGTTTTGGAACGTGCGAAGCACGCAATGTGTTATTTGGAACAGTTTCCAACACACACGTCGTTATACGTCGTTCAAAGGCGAAGTCTTTTAACCTGCTTTTGACCCTGTTTTAGAGTAGACCGCTGCAGGTTGACAGATTGGAAAGGGCCGCATTTTCTCGGTCACTTTGCTCCGGCTTTCGGTGGGTTTTGTTCTTTTTAAAATAGATGGAACATATTTGTAATTAGTTTTCCGGTGCTTCATTATGGTTAGCATGATAGTATCCGGCCTACTTTAACCATACTGCAGGGCAAATGGGATTTGTTAAGAATCTGCTGCAACCAAGATGTTGCGTGTATGGTCCATTATCATTTACATGTTTCACAAAGAAAAGATATCGGAAGGAAAAGACGACAAAAAATCGATCGAACGAATATGAACCCAGCAAATAGTATGATATTAAAAATACGTCCCCAATGAAACGCGTATAGGTGTTTACGTCATTTTACAGGTGAAATGTCAATGTGACGAAAGGAAATTACTGTTGAAAAATTGTTCAGCACACAGTCGGTCCGAGATTTGTGGGGAAAATCCATACACAATGCCGGTGCGCTCGGTGTCGCATCGATTGCGTGCTGCACTTGATTTTCGAATTCCTTTCCATTCTCTTTTAATCGGAGCGGACCTACGTGATTCGTGTGTAAAGCAGTTTCGTCCTTTTGGTCACCAGCGCCGCTCGAACGGTGGTGGCCTACACGGGCCACCCACAGGTGGCCCGGCCACACACGGTGGTGGCGCGCAAAGGTGTCGCAAAGGGCGGGACGACGGTGAGGGCTTGTTGATAGAAATCGCTGTCAAGTTGGTACACCAAGTACCAGAATAACAGGTGCCTCTTCTGGGTTTTCTTTCACTCAGACGTACGGTACTTCGATAGAGTGTGCCTAGTAACGTGGTCTTTGTGTAATTTGCAAAAACGAGGTCACATTGGCCTGGCCGCCCGTAGAAGCCAAGAAAATTGGTCATTCTAATGAGCACCTTTCCTCCCCCCACCTCCCACCTCTCCCGCGCACGCCAGTGTAGGTTTAGTTTTATTTACTGGCCTGATCTAGATTTCGTTCCCCTATTTCGTTAATGTCAGACGTCGTCGCCACCCGGCACTCGACACGTCATTCGCTGTTGGTTTCGCATGGGCTACTAAGGAAAATGAGAGTAGTAGTAGTAGTAGGCTATGGGTTACAAATGGAATCTCCCAGGAACTTACCGGACTTTTGAGATGATAAAGCGTCATCCGATCGACGATGCCTAGATCCTCCCAGGTAGTGATAACGTGTTGCTTTTGTGTTTGCTTCGGTGATGTCGGTGGCATCGTACCGGTCGGGAAATGCTCACTGCCTCCATTCATATGACCATCGCCCGGTGTATCGGCATTTCCGTTTGCATCCGCATGTACAGACCGGGACGGTGCCCGACAAAACGGAACAAACGGTGGTTCTACCAGTTCATCGACGGATGTTTGCGTTGCGATGGTTTTACCAAAGACATCAAAGATATCGTCCTCGTTCACACTGATGCATTTATCCGTTCGGCCGTCCACTTCGCTGACGCTCGGTGTAAGTTGATGATTATTGTTATTATCGCTCGCTGTTGTAAGTAATCCGAACGATTTGTCGCTGGCAGCGGAACTTTTCCGTCGATTCCGGTGCGGTGACGTGGAGGGACTGCGTAGCAGATTGTGGATCATCTCGATGCCACTGTGCGGTTTCGGGCTGAGAGATGATGGGCTAATGTAAACGCTGCGCATCATTGAGGCTGATGAAGCCGAACGGGTGCGAAACAGTGTCCTTCCTCGACCAGTTGTTGGCTGTGGAGTTTGCAGCTGACCCTTACCATCCGTTCCACCAGCCAGAATTGTCGGACTTTTCGCAGCATTGTGCGAGGTGCCTGTTTGCGCTTTCCGCATGGACTTCGGCGATGGCATCGTGTTTAGGCGGGGAATGCCTGATCGAATGATTCTCGGGATTGGTTTACTATGAGCGCCATTTTCTCCTTCCTTACCTGGAGCTTTCGGCGATGGTTGCTTTGATGCCGGTGGTGGTGGTGGTGGTGCATTTTGCAGTTTTTCTTCCTTGGGTATTTCAATGTTCAGCTCCTTCGTGTAATCTTTCTCGTTGTGTTCGGTATGCGAGGGGTCTTGTTCCAGGTTTTCCGCATTTTCGTTACTGTTCGTTTTCATCAGCACCTCGAGCGATAAGTTTGGTTCGAGTTTGGGAGTGCCGCCACCCTGTTTCGGTACTTGATCTTGTACCGTGTCGGCCGAATCTGCTTTCTTCATTACGACGTTGTTGATCTTGCTCTCGATACCTTGAATCGCTTGTTTCACTTCTTCGATTTTATCGGCTAGAATAGTGCTAGCGTCTAATGCGGCCAAAGGGAGTGGTTCTGGTTCAGGGCGGCTTTGAATATCCGGTGTTTCCGGTGGTTGTTGTTGTTGTTGTTGTTGTTGAGTGGGTTTACTTTCCATTTCAGCGACGGGCGTCACTGCGTGTGTTTCCGTTGCTTCTGATGTGGAAGCTTTGGTGGATTTTGGGCGTGCTAGGGAAGATTTAGGACGTGCCCTAGCCGTTGGGTAAGCTTCCGGTTCTGGCTCTGTTACACTGTTGGGTCCCATCGTAGGTGACACATTGTCTTCCGGATCCGACCCCGAGTTTAGTTCGCTGACGTACGATGTGTCCATGGTGGACTTTGCCGATGAGGGCCTTGGCTTCGACGTAATGCTACTGTTGAATTCGGAAGACGTCAACATTGCGCTGGGAGGCGATGTTCGTTCCGTGTCCGCCGATTGGGAGTATTGTCTTCGTATCGCCATGTTGGAGTAGGCAACGCTACTCCGATCGGAAGACGAGGACGCCGACTTCAGAGACGAACGCTGAGGCGGTGCTGATGCCGGGGTCAAAGATGTTCGCTCCGATGCGGTCGAAGAGGATAGGAGTTGAGTGGATTGGTTCGATGTTTGCGACAGTGTCATGGCATCGTGATCACTTTGATCGAAGGTGTCACTATCCGGGGTGCGCATTTTAACAATCTCTCCCCCGAACCGCACCCGGCGGGGCGTTCGGCGAATATACTCCGTGTCGGAGGACTGCAGTAAATCTTGCTGCATGGCCGCCTGGCTTCCGGCAATGGATTTCACCGTAACGCTGTCCTCAAGCTCGCTGTCGGTGAGTACACGTACCACCCCGAAGCGCTTGTTGGAATTATCTTCGTCACTCTCTTCGCTAATGGAGTTGGAGTTGGAGTTTTCCGCTTCAAGAATGCGCATCGTGACCGATTCCTTGTTGATCTTGATCTCCGTTTCCATGATCACCTTCGAATCGTCGATTTTCTCGAGGCTTACGCGCCGTAAAAGCGGCCCACCACCGGGTCCCTTGCTTAGGACGTAGTCATGCTGCGGCAACCTATCGTCTGAACCTCTGCGGTGTCGTAGCCTGCTTGGGTCGCTCATTGTCGCAGCTCTCGTTATATCACCATGGCTACCAGATTTCCAACGCTGTGCCTTTGGAGAAAGAGGCTGTAAAGGACCGCCAAGTGGTGCAGCGACAGCACCTGGCTGCGCAGCGACGGTAGGTTTCCAGGACTTTCGCATCTCACCCAGTGGTATTTCCCCGGGCGGAACGATCGGATCCCGGCGCGGACTTTTCGGAGGGTTCGGTAAACCGTACACATTGCACAACAGATCGAAATCGCGACGGTAGGCAACGGATATGCACTCGTAAAATTCGCGCGATCCGATCGTATTTTTGATTTTAAGCAAAATCTTCAGCGCTATCTCCTGGTAGGTGATCTGTACCATCTTACCGCCCAGCGCGTTAATGACGGCGCGCAAAATAAACGTTCGCTTTGCGGTCAGAATGGCTGGCTGAATGAGCGAGGGCAAAGCCAGCATCACTCCGACAATGTACCGACTGCTGAGCGGATCCTTCGGGTTACGATCCATGCCGTAGTTCATAATCTCCAGCATGACCGTCTCCGGAAGCTTCGTTTGGGCGATGTACACTTTCAACACATCCAACGCACCCTTCCGCACGGCCGGCGAAGGGTGTCCAAGATTGTCGATGATCGGAGGCAGAAGCGGTGCGAAGTAAATGTCTGTTTCGTCCCGCAGCACTATGATCACATCGATCAGTACACGGAGCGCGTGTTGACGCACTTGAAACTCAGGATCGTGTAACCGTTCGAGAAACTCGCGGAACAGTTCGTTCATGTTCAGTCCGACCGGTAGCTCGTTGTTGCGAATGATATACTCCCACAGCGGTGTTAACTGCAGTACTGACAGCACTCGATGATTGTCCTCCACGTTAAGCGCACGCCGGTACCGAGCTGGTGACTCCAGCGGTACACCAGCAGCAGACATGGTTGCATGGCCGTGCATGGCCATGTTCACGTTGCCCGTCGTCGATGACGATGCACTGTCGCCACTACTCGAGGAACTCGCGCCGTTCTTCGCGAATACACGGCGGAAAAACATACTTTGGAAGGATAACAAATTAAAAAAACAAAAACAAACCCGTTCACTACACTTCCTTGACTAAAGTCACGAATCACTTTCCTAAACGTGGAACCTGTGTGAAGGGTGGTGGCAGAAGGTAGCCCAACCAAAGCCTATCAGAGCATCTTTAAACCAGACCGAACGAACCAGACGCTATAAATTGTGGCTCAAAACTGAACGTGAAGACCCTCGGGAGCACAACGACATTCGGAAGAACTACAGTCGACACAAAATAGATGCTTCATACCGATGGACGATGTGAACCGACCGAACTGGACCCACCAACGGTCGATGGGCATGCGTGAAACGGGCTTGCTGCACTATGGTACTCGGTGAAAGATTAATTGAACGTGTTCACTTACCTGAGTTTAGTAAAATTTTCCGCTTTTTAGGGAAAACTTTTTTAGATTGAGAAATTCGTCTCTCGTTGGTTGAATCATTTTCAAATCTAGATAATTTGGAATAAATCCTCCTGCTAGTGTTGGTTACCTGCCCATAGTGCACGCTCAACAGTAATCCTTGTTGTGGTCCCTGTCACGTTACCATGGACACGGGAACGACCTACATAGGGTCACATATCAAGCAGTATATAGCGCGTTTGCAAAGTGCAACTATTAGCGTCTACATCAGTGCAGTTGCAGCAATCACACATTATTGGCTGAAAATTGCCACGACTAGGCCAAATTGGACACTGTCTGTAATTTTACGAGTTGACAAGACTATTTCGAGAAAGAGAGAGAGGGATGTGCAGGATTTCGGTTATGTTGGAAAATGTTGGATCAACAAAGTAATTAAACTCGTTCAATGTTACACAGCGGTGTGATGTTTATTTTTCTTCAATTTAACACTTTCGCACTGCTCTCCTTAAGATAATAGTTACGAACTCACCACCCACGGCCTCATGGCTCCAGTATAGTGTACACAGAAGAAGATTGCGTTAAAAAACAAAAAAAAATCGTTACTATGTGAGTGGTGTACTATCTTTTTTTCTTCGCTATATATATTGTACAGCGCCTGCTACACGCGCGCACTGGTTGGCAGCGTTCAAGGTTCCTAGCCGCAAATAAAAATGCGCAAAAACATTAAAAATGCTAAAAGGCAATAGTTGCTAATAATAATACAAGCACCTAGAAGGCTACCTAGGTATTCAATTGGAAAAGCTAAAAATAAAACCAGTCTCATAACGTATTAAAATCAAAGGCTCTTTAGCAGGAGGCCGTCGCCGTTTCGATCAGTTGGCTTGCTGCCTCCGTTCCTTCGCTTCCCTCGTGGATCGGTATGTTTGTTTCCTCTTATAAGATTAAAAGCATATGGCAAGAGTAGTTTACATATTACGCTCTGATTCAGGTGACCGATCCCACTCGATCAGCGTCGCTATGTACATTCCCCGCTGGCTGGCTGGCGAGCCGTTCGGCGCACATTAATAAGCACATTCTTTTCTACTTCGTTCTGTTCCTAATCCTAGCCTAGTAGTAGCATCCGCGCACCATGCTTTTAGCGATGGAGTACAGTGTTCTATCGTCTATACTCTGTTGTCACACGAGGCGTAAATGCATAGAGAGACTTTTGCCGTATTTGTTACCGCCGTTTCATAGGACCTTGATACAAGGCACCACCGTTTTGCGAAAGGTCCTCTTTTTCTAGGATCTTATCGTTGTTTGTTTGTTTTTTTTTTTACCATTTTCTGTGCGATGGAATGAACGATGCCGGATGCGTTTGTGGGATCTTAATGCATAACTTTAGTTACTAATCTCAGCAGACATTGCAATGCGAGCAGACGAGGCATGGTAGTAGGACGCATATGTACACAAGGGTGGTTTTGTTGGTTGGTTTCTCTTACCTATCCGTGTTTACCCACGCCATCGGGTGACTTTGATTTGCGTTGCGACACTATGGTTTTGTACAGAAATTTTACACTACTTAGACATACTCCTCGGATGGTTTCGACTGCACGCCGGTAGGAATGCGGAGCGAGTTTGGCACCCGTCCATTCACCGTGACATCGCTCGGCAGCTCGGCAATGTCCTTAAACACGCCCATGAGGCTCTCGAAATTTGGGCCCCAGTTCAGCAGATAATCCCAGCCGGTCGCCGATGGAGAAGCTGCACCGCCACCGTTCGGCTGCCGGTAGATTCCAACCATATGGCTCGACAGATCATCGTCCGAAGCGACCAGCGTACTGAGCGATCCCCGGAAGGACGAGTCGAACCCATCGTACGATGAAGCCGGTGGCAAATGGGGTCCACCCTTGCCACCTCCACCTCCTCCACCGTTACCACCGCCGCCGCCACCACCACCACCACCGACACCTCCACCGCCGGGCACACCATTACCGCCGCCACCCACCACATCGTTGCGGCGTCCAGGACCGGAATCATCACGACCCTTGCCGTACTTGCCACCGATGACGACGTTGTTGGACGCACCCGTGTCCCCGTTCAGACTGTTGTTGTCGTACTCGATCTCGGAACAGGTAAAGCTGTCATTGCCACTCTCGTCTGTGGAAGTCGAACTGTGCGCATCGATATCGGCCGGCGAGTGGTGCATGTGCGAAAGATGTGGCGCTGGGACGCGCGCCGGTGCCTCGCTGCTACTCGAAACTGCATCCAGCGTCGAGACGAGGCTCGAGGTGCGCGGACGCGCGTTTAGTCGTTCGATCTCCTCCGCCGTAAGGCCCATTCCACCATGGCCTACCGGGACGACGACCGAGCTGACCGACACCACGTTCGGTGGCGCGGACGGTCCGCCGCCCGGATTCTTGCTGCGACTTCGCGCACTCGAACTTTGCCCCGAAAGTTGACTCATGACGGGACTGTTGAGGCTACGTTCGCTGTTACTGTGGAGCGCATCCTTTCCCACACCCCCGGAACTGGAGGTTGTCGCGAGCAGTGCACTCTGCAGCGGTTTGCCGGAGATGTCGTGCAGCGTAAGGATACGGGGCTGTTGCGAGCTTAGCTCCGAGCTGGGAGAAAGCCTCGCCAACGGTGTCGACTGATGCTGCCGTGCATGTGCCGACGCGTTCGAGGGCGGCGGCTGACTAGCTTGAGGCGGTGGTAAAACTCGTGGTGCGTACGGTCCACCGCTTGCGGCGTGGTGTGGCGAATGGCGATGCTGTTGCTGAGCCGCAGCAGCCGACGTTTGGTGTTTGTGGTGCGTGTAGGCGGTGGCAACGGGCGGTGGTGTGGCCTTGTACTTACGGACACCTCCCGCCTCACGGTAGCCCTTGTAGTGATACACAATATCGATGTCGGACGGTGCGATTGAGCTGGCGTTTTCGAGATCGTAATGCTCCGGGTACTCCGAGCCGAGGTCCATCGAGGACGGATTGTTGGTGTGCTCGTGCGGTGCCGTTGCATGGTGCGATTGGCTCGGTGGCGGTAACGGTGGACTCTTGCTTACCACTTCCCGCTCGATGATGTCCGGACGCTGGGGACGTTGCGGTTCCGTTGCTCCGATATCTCGTTCCTTGTACTTCTTCGAGATCAGCTCTGGCCCGACAAGATGATGACCACCGACACCGCGCAACATATCGCTGCCCTCGGAGTGGTATCCCACCACCGATAGATCGTTGGCGTGTAAACCACGCCCGCTACCATCACTATGCAATCCACCGGAAGCGACCAGCCCCGAACCGGTCAGCAGTGTCGATCCGCCCGTGCCGTTCTGCTTGGAGTGCAGTGCGGTCGAGGAATGGCCGAGGGCACCACTCTTCTCTTTATGCTGCCGGCGACAGCGCACCACAAGGAACGATATGAAAATACCGATCAGCAGCATCACGAAGAACACGATCACCAACGTGATGCCGATGTTCAGCGGATTGGTGACTTGCGCCGTGCCCAGCACACTCCATGCACACCCTTGAGCCACGTTGCCCCGGTGTACCACACTGCGGAATATGCTGCCCGAACCGTTGAACGGTTGCACCTCCCCGTTGATGGTGAAATTTGCCAGACAGCCTTGGAAGTACGCCGGCATCGGTTCGGATTCGCCGGCACTAAAGTACTCCCGACGTACGTTACCAATCGCCAGCACGGTCAGGTACGGATCCAGAAAGTCGTGCACACCCGTTGCATCCAGCTCTGGAACTACCGCGCGTCCGTCGACCAACACCTGCAGCACGCGGTTGTGTGAGTACAGTGTCACATTGTGCCAGTTCCCGTCGGCCAGCGATGCACCATCCGCTTGCCCACTGCCACCGGCTGATGCAGACACGTTCACGTAAGACGTTTGGTGCGAAGTGTACGAAAGTCGACCCTGTCGTAGTTCGATTGCGGTATAGTGCTTGCTGCTCGTTGCGGCATAAATCAACACGCCGCTCGGTTTGTTCGTCTTGAAAAGTATGCTCATGTACTTCGGCGGATCTTCGGCAATCGTTAGGGTGGGAGCGGCATGACCGTCATGTCGTTTGCTGCGTGTCACGTCATAACTCCAGAACCAGCTCTTCCCACTGTAGATGCTTTCCAGCAGCTGCATACGCTTATGCTTCTCGGTAATCTCGAACTCGATGAAAGCTCCATCCTGCAGGGAATATGCGTCTAGCGAGCTGTAGCAATCGGGTGATAGGATAGCTCCTCCGCACCGACACATGGCCGTATGCCACCGGTCCATACACTGCCCGTACGGTCCGCAAAGTGGCTGAGCTGGATCTTCCGGTAGGCCGATACCACACGGCCCACTCCCACTGGTACTGCGTTGACACGTGGACTCGATACCGAATGATTTGATGGGATTGCTCAGATTCAACGCCCGTCCGTTGATGGAAACGCTATGCACACAGCCAACTAGATCGTCGGAATGAACCTGTCCCGGGCGCTCGAGGACCGGATCCGCCGCCATCAGTCCTCCTACGAGCAGGTAATGCTTGTTGAAATTCAATGTTCTGGAATTTTAATAAAAAATAAATAAAAAAAATCAACATACAAGTTCAAGTGTTGTATTCCCGTTGCAATCTTCCGCTCGAGCGACCGCTATCAACTTACCCAGTGGGACCGGTGTCATCGGCGTAGCAGCTGGAATCACCCGGACGGCAATCATCACAGTAGTCACCGTTGTCGGTACATTTCGAAACACTCAGTGACATGACACGGCCGTTGCGTGTTGCCGTGATCTTGTGCCACTCGCCGTTCGCGATGGACCCATTTCGTCCGCTCGCCATTGTGATGCTCTGGCCGACGACGAGTGACGTGATGGCAGTTCGAGCCCCGCCGTACGAAAACACGGCCCTGCCGTTGACGATCTCCATAGCAACGAAATCGGAACGACCGCCACTTTGTATGCCATAGTTGTAGATGAGCAGCGCGTCCGGTTTTGTCGTAGCAAACACCACCGATATGTCGTTGGTGGCCGCATCCAGGGCCGGGAACGCCATGTACGAGAGTTCGCGGAACCCGAAAGTGGTCTTCTCACAGTGCCGCCCGTATCGACCTTCCACGCAGCTGCATTTGTATCCCGGCTTCAAACTCACGCACAATCCACCGTGCAAACAAGGATTGGGACGGCACGAGTCCGCAACGGCTTCACACTGGTTACCACGATAGCCCGGCCGGCAGAGGCAGAAAAAGGACGAACCGTCGGAACTTTCGCGACACGAGCCACCGTTCTTGCACGGACCGCTGGAGCAGATGTCACCACGTTCAAGTTGACAGTATTTACCCTCCCGATTCGCTGGACAGCTGCACTGGAAATCGTATCCCTGGCGCCGGCATTGACCACCGGCATGGCACGGGTTTGGCGAACACGGATCCTGTCGCTTGTCACACCGCGCCCCGGTGTACCCGTCGGGACAAGCGCAAGCAAAGTCGTGCCGTACGGGGGGTGAAGCAAACACAAGCGATTGACTGTCCGTGATACGATTGTCCTCATCGGAATGAACCTGAATGCGGGCGCTACATACACCCCCATTAGTACAGGTGTCGCTCGAGCGGCAAGGATCGTACCCGATCGTCGTATGCACGTTGGGAAGCAATTGCCCTATAGCTTCAAGCTTGCGTGAGATCCGATCGATCACATACTGCTTCGAGCGGTAACCCTTGGCCGGTGTGTTGCGCACCGCGAGCGTAGCGTGCAGTGCCTTTCCGGCGTTTAGCAGACTGTACAGTATCAGATCGTCGGTCGATTCGAGCGATGATTTGACTATGTCGATAAAATTGCGATAGTAGTTGGCCAAGAAGCTGGTGCTGCTTATGTTCTCGAACCGAACCGTTATCGACTGATCAACGGTCGCGTTGTCGAAGTGGAGAAATTCTACGGAAACCGTTGACGTAACGTCCGGATGTTTACCATCGTTTCCGGACACCAGGAACGTATGGCCACTGGTGGGCAGACGGCCGGGAGTGCTCGGCCGCAACTGACAACCGGTCGGGATCGTGAATGCCGTCAGCGGTTGTTTGTTGGTGTCGGTTAGTAGCTTGCAACGGTAGTCACCCGTTACATCCGGATCGTTTGGGTGTACACTGGCGATGTCGCCGTGCAATGGTCCACCACCAAACACATACACGAGCACGTGCACCGTGCGCGGTGTAGATGGACTATCGTTCTGGTCCAGCACGTTCACCGTGATCGTGTGTTGAGTACGCTTGCGAGGCTTTCCATTATCTTCCACCTCAACGAGCAGTTCCAGCTGGGGCGTCTGTTCGCGATCGAGGCTGCGTACGGTCTTCAGTATGCCCGAGTGACGCTCGAGGGTAAACATGGACTTGTGCCGGCCACCGACCAGCTGGTACGTAAAGGGAGCACCATTTGGCGGTAGATCGGGATCGCTTGCGGTCAGCGTCATGACGAGCGTATTCGGTGGCTCGTTCTCGAGCACCGTTCCGATTGTGTCTTTCGGATCGAACGTAGGTCCGTTGTCGTTGATGTCGGTTACGGTGATCCGCACGACCGTTGTACCCGTTTGCGGCGGTGTGCCCGTATCGATCGCACCCAGCAGCAGCTTGTGCAGTGGTACCGTCTCGCGATCTAGCTTCCGTGCCGTTTCAATCTGACCCGACTGAGGATCGATCTTGAACGAGTGATCGTTGTTGCCACCGATGATCGAAAAGGTAAATTGATTGTTCTGTGGGCGTACGTCCTTGTCCACTGCTTTCACCACGATCACTTTAGTGCCGATCGGATCACCTTCCGAGACGCTAGCTTCGTACAGATCACGCTGGAACTCTGGTGGATCGTTCCCGTCCTGGATCGAGATGATGATCTGTGCTTCATCCGTATCGTTGCCACGGATGCCACCATAGTTCTTCGCCAGTACTGTCAGCACGACACGCGACTGTGTTTCGCGGTCGAGATTCCGTGACACGACCAACACTCCAGTACTGGGATGGATGCTGAACCCTTTGTCGTTGCTGGAGCCCACCAACAGATAGTACACCTTGCCATCGTCACCAGCGTCCTTATCCGTTGCCTCAATGCTGCCCACGCTCGCACCTACCTCAGCCGACTCGGACACATCGAAGTGGAACACTGGTTGAATGAATTTGGGAAAGTACTCGTTCACACCCGTCACGTGCACGATTACCTTCGTCTCGTTGCGCATCGGTGAGTCGGGATTGTAGGCGGTGACCGTGAGTGTGTACTGGTCCTGCTCCTCGTAGTCGAAGGTCGCCCGAGACGTAATGATACCCGTTGCGCTCTCGATGGCAAACAGTTCACGTCCGGAACCACCTACGATCGCGTAGTTAATGATGGCATTCTTCGGCGAGTCTCGATCGTGTGCCTGTGCCCGGTACACAAACGTGTTGGCAGGGGAGTTTTCCGCCACATACGCATCGTACACCGATTGGTTGAAGTATGGCGCATTGTCATTAATGTCTGTGAGCGTAATGGTAACCATGGCAATGGAGCTCTTCGGTTTGTACCCGAGATCTTCCGCTGTGATGTTGAGCTGGTACACCTGTACTAGATCGTAGTCCAACGGCTGTCGAATACTGACCGCTCCGCTGACGCTGTTTACCATGAAATCATTGCGCTCGTTACCGGCGAGAATCGAGTAGCGCACCATCCCGTTCGGACCATCGTCATTGTCCGGTGCACTTACGGTGAGAATGGTTGAACCAACGGGTTCATTTTCCGGCACGATCACCTGATACGAAGGGCTCTGGAAGACGGGCGCAAATCTGTTCGCACCGGTAACAATAATGGTAACGCTGACCTCGTCCTGCTGTGGTGGCACTCCTCGGTCGACGGCTCGTACCTGTAGTGCGTAAACCGTACCGGGGGCCACCTCATTTAACTTCCGACCGACGACGATCCAACCGTCGAGCTTGTTGATGATGAACCGATCCGATCCATTACCACCCGCCAGCTGGTACTCCACTTCGGCGTTCACTCCAAAATCCAGTTCATCTCGTGCGGCCAGCTGCAGGATACGCTGCCCGATATCGGCACCCTCCGGTGCTGGCGCCATATAAGCGCGCTGTCCGAATACGGGCGGATTGTTGTTGGCATCTACGACGTTCACATTCACCACGCACTCGGTGTACATCGGGGGTTTGCCATTGTCGGTGGCGAGAACCGTCAGTGTGAAGCTGTTCTCCGGTGACGCTTCCATCTGCGTGTGTTTGTAGTGTATACGCCGCTTGCTAAAAATCTCTCCCGTTGCGGGATCGATCGTAAACAGGTCGGACGGTTGCTGCAGCGAGTACGAGATAACCGAGTTCGGGCCCTGTTTGTCACGGTCGGTGGCAATCACCTGGCCGACGAAGGTGACCGATTTCTGCAGCTCCCGGAAGTTGAAACTATAGTAGCTGTGCTCGAACTCGGGTGCATTATCGTTCTGGTCCTGGATCGTAATCGTGAGCGGTGTTTCCGTTCGCCAGGCCCCATCAACGGCAGCCACCTTCAGGATGTACTCATCCTGCTGCTCACGGTCCAGATGTCCCGCCACAGTCACGTTGCCGGTTGTCGAATCGATCGAGAACTTGGCACCAAGGTTTTCGGTGAAGATGTACGTTGCGTTCGCGTTTACCCCAACGTCCGAATCGGAGGATGTAATCTTGATCACGAACTGCCCTATCTCGGCGTTTTCCGTCACGTTGACCGAAAACAGTCGCGTAAACTTCGGCGGGTTATCATTCTTGTCCAGTACGTTCACCAGAACCGTCGCACTGCCGGTCAGTTGCGGTACACCCTGATCGACAGCTTCCACTATCAGCGTATACTGTGCAATGTCTTCCCGATCGAGCCGTGTGGTGGTGTAGATTTCTCCCGTGTCCGTGTTGATCTCGAAGCTTTCGAAGTCATCGCGCAACCGGTACGTGATTTGGCCATTTTCTTCCGAGTCCGCGTCACTGGCAGACACTTTCGTCACCAACTGGGAGGGCGATTCCTCTTCCAATACCTCTGCCACATACATCGCCCGATTCATGACGGGTGCGTTGTCATTTGCGTCCGTCACATTGACGGTCAGTTGGAGTACGCTGCGGAGACTCGGACGATCGGAATCGGCCGCTTCAATCCATACCTCGTACTGCTTAAGCCTCTCGTAGTCCAAACCACCACGGTTCACGGCTACTTCACCCGTGCTGGCATCGATGCGCAGTGCATCACCAATGTTGCCGCCCGCAATCGCGTACCGGATGGTACCGACCGAGCCTTTCTTCGGTGAGGTGGCAGCCAGTTTCGTTACCATCTTCCCGTCCGCTATGTCCTCCGGTAGCACGAACTGTGTCTCGGACGTGTAGGAGAATACTGGGAAAAGATGTGCGGAACGGAGCGCAATCGCGAGTTCACACGTGGCCGTGCGCGGTTCATAGCCCTGGTCCTTCGCCACGATCGTAAGTCGAAAGACGCGCTCGGCACCGCCGGCCAACAGTGGTGTCGACAGCTCAGCTGCTGCCTCAATCACGCCCGAGTGTTCGTTGATGTGGAATTTGGGTGCATCCGTGCCGACGATCGAGTAGAGCAGGCGAGCATTCACTCCCTCGTCTCGGTCGATCGCTTTGGCACCGAACACGAACTGACCCGGTTTGATGCGATCGGGAACGCTGACGTGGAAGTTGGGTGCACCGAAGGCGGGACTATTATCGTTCACGTCCTGCACGACGACGGTAAGATTGACGATCGTCGCCCGCGGCTCCGTCGTCGAGCTGTCCTGAGCCATCAGCGTGAAGTGATAGATCGGTACGTCCTCGCGATCGAGTATGGTGGCGGTGGTGATTTCTCCGCTTGCGGCATCCAATCGGAAGCGCCCCGGATGCTCACCGAGCAGTGTGTAGCGAATTTTCGCATTCAAACCCGTATCGCGGTCGGTGGCCCTTGGCCACAGTACACGCGCACCAACCGGTTGATTCTCCGCGATCGTTGCCTGGTACGATTGGCGCTCGAACTCTGGGTTGTGGTCGTTAATGTCCTGCACCATCACCCGCACAGTTCCAGTTCCTGTTAGGGGTGGAGAGCCTGCAAAAAAAACAAGCATAAGTCAGGAGCTAGTACTACTCAAGGATATATATATAGGATTAGTAAGAATCTGTAGGCCTAGTTGAACGCGCTGGAAGTGTAGTGAAAAGAATCATTACAACCTTTGTCCTATTGTAAAAAATGAGTACTCCACTCATGCTAAGAAAAAGATGCAGATGATCATCATTCTCCGATGCTTATGCTCTAACATCCCTAGCCGGTTGATGCACATTCCGCACAATGCTTTAGACCGGTGTGGTGGAGGTTAGTTGCCAATCCTGCCAAGCTGTGCTCTTCAGGATTCCAAACAAGGCGCGCGCAAACATGAACGAAAGTAGTTGGCAAAAAAGAAGTGATAAAAGGAAGGTTAGTAGGCGCGCGGTTGATGCCGCCTAGATGTGGAACCGTTTGCGCTCACGGTGTTGAACTACCATCGCTTGCCAGCGGCTGTTACGCTCAATTGCGGGAAAAATCGATCGAAATTCCAGATGGGCTCCGGCCACGACGGAGTCGGTGTTGTTTAGACGGTGGTGGAATTTTATTATTTTTGCTAGCAAAACAGCCGTCGGCTGCTATGGGAGTCATGAGCATGGGGGTCAGATCAGATTTATTTATTGATCGGAGAACGGAGCGTTCTGCATCCGTGCACCTATGTGTGTGTGTGTGTGTGTGTTTGTGTTTTCAGCTATGTTTCGCATTTATGGCACCATAATTGCGACCATTGCAACTGCCACCGGTGGCTGGGCTCGTTAGTCGCGTCTCGGTTCGCCGTTGACTAAGAATTATTCTGGTTCTCCTTTCCTGTCCATGCTTCTCCGGGTGTCCCCGGGTGCCGGCAGCATTATTGTTGTGGGTAGCCATCTGCCTTTTGCGGGCACGTAATTGTTTCGCCTGCGATTCGTGTCTCCTCCCTGTCCCCCTCCGTGCAGGGTTTGTGTTGCTTTGTAATCTGTGAAAATAACAAACGACCCCGAAACGGACGACATTCAGCACACACACACACAAACACACACTAGATAACCTAGATCGAATAAAGCGATCGCGACCGGTTCGCCACCACAAACCGTGAAGTCTGGAGCCTGGGAGATGTTAGCTGTTTTCCAAGTAATTGGAATGCAGCAGTCTCCTTCGGTTCGGCAGGAATACATTCGCTTCGTACTCGATCGGTACTCGAACGCACGGAACGCATCGGCAATAGTTTGCCATTAAAGCCATTTCAAATATCCTGCCAAAAAGTTGGAGCAAACCTTCCACAAAACTCGCTCGAGTGCAGCGCACGGGTGGACGTCGACGGCAATGCCCTCTCCCGCGTCAAGCATCGGTATATCTTACGGTGATTTAGATTATCTTAAGCTTCCTTTTCATTCGCACCAGGCGGGTGTCCGGAATACATACTTCGGTCTGGTCAAGAGAGTGCGACTTAGTACCGTGTTATTCGCGTGAAGTCGAACCGATCTCGGCAGCAGCACCGGGCAGCGCTTATGTTCGTTCTTATTAAAGAAGAACATGGCGTCTAGGGCAGTGAACACACGCTTTGCAAGAAGGAAGAAAGGAGAGGACGAATAATGGAGAGAGTGAGAAAGAGATCGACGGGTTCGTCGTCGTCGTCGGAGCAGCCAGCAGGCGAAAACCACTACCCAAATGACCACGGTCAACCGCCGGGTGTATGTGTGTGTGTGGAGTGGTGGTGTGTGTTGTTGTGCGAGGCGATGTGAGAAGAGAAGCAACAGAACACAACCCCCGTCGAAGAGAATGAATAGCGCCTGATATCATTTTTTACAAATTTTAAGCTTTATGCAGATGAAGTATTTATAGCCCGGGGTAATAAAATGTTTCCAGTTATATACATATAACGCGCGGTACGGCCAACAGTTCCTGTGACATAGGTTGCTTCATGCCGCATCTTCATGCCCTGTCCTCCTTTCCCTCGCTATCGTTCCACCCCTCCCCCTCTTCTCACTTCACAACCCCTACGGCGAGGTGCGTGTGTGCGTGTCCGGCCAATCTCCGGCGAGAGAAAGAGAGAAACAAGTGCTTAACCAGACGTAGATACTCAGACTCCGCCACAGCTCCGGCCAATCGGAGTGCATGCGTGTCGAGGTTCTCCCCGTTTCGCCGGTCACTTCTTTTACGTACCCACGGCGAAACGGCTGGAACATGAGCCCCTCTTTGATCCTGTACCGTTCACGGTCCCGCGAAACCAAACTGTCAAAATGCCGTCGCAGTCCGTCAGACCCGGTGCTGCTCCTCTACGTGGATGCGAGGGTGACGGTGAGGGAAAATTAAATCGTACGCTCGGAATTATGCTGCCAATCGGCGCACGATTGTTTCAATTGCTACATATCTCGGTGTGCGACGAAACAGCATCATCGGTATTATTGCTTGATGGCCGCCAGTTGCATGGGAAATGCTTCCAAACCCTGCTTCCAAGTCCCTCCAAACTTCCTTCCGTACGTTTAGTGAGAGGGGAGGGCGAAAGAAACGAATTATAGGAAATTGAGTGAATATTTATTGTGGTAGTTTATCAGCCGCAGGGTGTCTCTTGACGTCACGATCTCACGAAGAATCAATACGGTTCGCTGTGCGTCCACCGCCGCCCGTTCCTCTCTCTATCACTCTCCTTATGCTGCATTGTGTACTCTTTATTATATCGCGCCTCCCGTCGTGGTGCAGCATGCAAAATCGACCGGGCTTCGGTCGAGTGCAGCACCCGAGCAACCCTATCTTGCTACTTATCTCGCGGAATTTGTAATATTTTGCGTTCTCATTCCGGGCGCAACGATCGCAACTAACCATGGACGGGCTTTTGAGCGGTTGAAATCACTCCCATCGCTTATTCATTCTTTCTTCGTCTCTTTCTGTTTCGTTTCAAGCGAAACGTTGTCCTATGTTGTTGAACCTGTAGCAGCAATAGCAGGAAGCCGCCCAGGAACCAGCACAGGGACACAGGTAGTGGCAGTAAATTGCATACGAATGAAAATCATCATCATCATCATCAGCAACAGCATGATCGGAGTGTTCCTTTCATGACCTGATCGGAGTGAAGCTTTGAGCGACCGTGCATAGTTCGCGGAGTTCTCATTGACCCTATTAAAAAGACGTGATCGCAGTAATGCCGGAATTGGTAACGAAAAATTAGCAACTAGCTTTACCCTCCCAGTGGTAAGAAGAAGCACAGGAACCTGAAGGAAGGAGTGCAGAGAAATAACAATAGGACCATAATACCGATACCGGTGCGGATTATAACCACAGCGCACTATGGCTCCGTGTCCCGACCGATTAGTGGATGGCGGTGAATCGGAAACTATGTTTTTTCCTACTCACGCCACCACCATCCGGTCCCTACTACTTACATGACCCCTACCGTTTGAGGGTTCATCTTTATGAAATAAAACTAGCCCTCCTAATCTCGAACCACAGATCGCGCGCTGAACAAAAAATAAACGACAACGGAAAAACTTCGAAACTGTCATACCATTGCCACTGCCGTTGTTGTTTGCCGTTCGAAAGTCTCCCGGGCAGTCGCGCTGCCTGTTTGAGACGGAAAGGTAAAGCAGGGAAAGAGGTTCACGAGTTTGGGTTATTGCTATGCCGCATAGTCGAATAATGGATTCGTTTATTGAAAATCTATTATTTGTGATCATTCCCGGTTGATAATGCGCGTTCGGCTAGGGGTCGCAAAGACAAACACACACACACAAACATAAGCCAGGAGAAGGTGAATCCGATGGTTTTGCCGGACTCGTGAGGTGAAACCGCCCGGATGCCTGCTGTTTTGTGGAAAAGTTTTCTTTGTTTCGAAGTTCAAATTTCAACTATGACCCTCACGGTGGTTGAAGGAAGGCTGGTGCCGTACACCAGCCAGCACCAGCCGCATCGGCCGTGCGGCGCAGTGAGCAGTCGGGTTCGTTCGTAAATCAAATATTCCAATCTTTCTGGCGTTTTGCGCGCACGAAAGGGGGCCGCATTTTTTTAAGCGCATCGTAACTGCCGATCCCTAATCTATCATAGTTTCTCCGATCAGTGTCGGAGTCCGTGGGGTACAACATAGTTGCGCGGCACGAGTCGTTCACGTTGTACAAAATATTGTGTCAATCGGCTGCACTTCGGTTGCATCCGCTCTAAACCGTCGGTATCCCGTTTTGCAGAACGAAACATTCTGAGGTTGAAGATTTAATTGGAAGGTATGTGCAGAAACAGCGAATGCATTCTAGCATTTGCAGTACACGTTCCATTTGCAATCGATCGTGAATTTGACGTAAAAACCAAATGAAGTAACTAACCAGAACAGAAGAAGTGTGTTTGTATGATGTAGGTTACTTTGAAATTTATAGCAAATACCTAAATTGTCTCGCTGTTATCTGGATGTTGAAGAAACATTGGAAACATAATGTCATATAAATTAAAAAAACACACACACAATGGCGATTCTCGCCTAGTCTGAAACTTTGCATATTTCATGCATTGCTGATGTGTAGAGAGGAAAAAACGATAATCGCACTTACCGGTATCCATGGCAACGAGTGTCAAAATGTATTCCTCCTGCATTTCCCGATCGAGCGCTCGCAGCAGCGATATTTCGCCTGTGGAGGCGTTGATCTTGAAGAAGTCCGTATCGCCCTCCTTAAGGAAATAGCGCACCTGGGAGTTGAACGGTGGCGTATCCGCGTCGTACGCCCGCACCGTGATAACGTACCCATCGTTCGGTGGGATAACGTTCTCCATCACGTACGCCAGGTACGGCGAGTCGAGGAAGGTCGGCGGATTGTCGTTGATGTCCGTGATGGTGATCGATAGTCGGGCCGTGTCGAAACGCACCTCCCCGTTGTCCGTGTCACCGGCACAGTCCTCGGCGCGCACCGTGATCGCATACAGCGATTTGCGCTCGTAGTTGAGATTTTTCGCCACCCGTACCACACCACTGTCCTCGCTGATCGTGAAGTCTCGGTTGTCATCGCCGGCCGCTATCGAGAAACGTACGCGTCCATTAGCGCCTTCGTCGATATCGGTGGCGGAAACCTGTGTGTGCGGAGGAGAGAAACAGAGAAAGATTGAAGTAAATGGAAAACCGTCTCGCGTTCTAGCGTAAACATATTAAAGAAGTTCATTAGTTGACTTCTTCGCGGAAAGGGTTCGCCGCTCACGGGGGCATCACAGATGGGGGGATCGGAAAATCAGAGGCGTTAAGCATTAAAACTCATGAATAATTTATTCGCGGTAGATAAGCGTAAGCGCGAAGAAAAGGAGGGCTAGAGCGAGGGGAAAATTGCGTACACTGTCATCTTGTGAGTAAGCAGACGTAATGATTAGAGAGTGTTGCCGGCATCTTTGCGGCAGAATGGTCAGAAAAGGTCACACATGTGCATACTGTGCAGAATATCTCTAGCTGAGGCACGATCCTTCGGCGGTAGTAACCAGTGTCAAAATATTAAACCCAAACGCCGTTTAAACACTGCCAAAGTGAGAGTAAAGGCGGCGGAGGGATTATTAATTCGTTGCAATTTGTGATAATTTACTTTCGCATAGATTTGCCTTCAGGCGGTGCGGTTCACTGTATGCATCGCGATTCCCAGGAAGCGCGTGTGTATGTGTATTTGCAAAGAAGAGGCACTGCGGCAAGCAACACATTTCACCCTGCTTAAGCGGGCCCCACCGAGGGAATGCAATCGACTTAACGCTGCCGAACCGAACGACACGCGGTCGCGATTCGCTAAATGGGGAAGGTCTCTCAACCTCGACGACGACGACGATGGCAAACTTCAGGATAAGAGTTTTAACGCGGTGGCGCGGTGCGGCCGTACGCGAAAGAAAAATGATGTTATGAATAAAGCATTTCGTGACGCTTTCAAATAAACAGCAAAAGCGTTTTAAGTCAGTCCTTGGAGGTAGAAGAGTATGATAGAAAGCGCGCGAGAGAGAGAGAAAGAGATAGAGAGAGAGAGAGGGGGGGAGAGAGAGTGAGAGAGAGAGAGAGAGAGAAGGGACGAAAATCGATAGCGGATGACGTTGCAGTGCTGCATCGCTTTTATAGAAGCTGCCGTGCATCATCACACATGCAAATACATTATATCCTCCAGCATCCGCGCCTCCCGGGGCAAATATTTAAATCCGCCACACTCCCCTGTATGATTGGAGGGTTCAAAACATTTCGCAAACGGGCGCTTCCTCCGGTGCGGCACTCACCTGTAGCACACTGGCCCCAATGCTGGCGTTCTCCGCGATGGCCGCACTGTACTGCTTCGGGTCAAATATCGGGCTGTTGTCGTTCTCGTCCAGGACGTTGATGCGGATTTGCGTTTGCGTCATCTTCGGTGGGTCGCCACGATCCTTGGCAGTGACCTTTAGCTCGTAGCTTGGCTTGGCCTCACGGTCCAGCTGAGCAGACACGCGCAGCAATCCGTCCGCCTGGCCGATAGTGAACGGAGAACTCGCCGTGCCAGCCGCTTGATCGTCCAGCTGGTACTCGACGTACCCGTTACGTCCCTCGTCCCGATCGACCGCCTTGATCGCCATGATGACGGTGTTGATCGGAATATTCTCCGCTACGCTCGTCTCGTTTGGTGTGACGAACTCCGGTGCTAGGTCGTTTATATCTTTCAGCAGGATCGTTACCTGTTCGTTATACGAATCATGCGAAATATTGCGTTAATGTGCGTGAATGTTAACTTAGATCATTTTTGTTGTGTATTTTATTTTAGTTTACTTCTTTTAATATAATCGAAAGTTAGAATTTTTATATTCAATACAATCGAAGGTTAGGTTAGTGATAGTTGAAATGTGTAGTAAATTCATACCTGTACGGTCGATGAGAGACGCTTCTCCGGTTCCTTGGCGCAATCTCTAGCCGTTACAACCAAGCTGTAGGAAGCTTTCGTTTCACGATCAAGCGAACGTCGCGTACGAATCGTGCCATTGTTCATTATGAGGAAGTCATCGTTATCGTCACCAGCCGTGATCGCGTATTCGATGCGTCCGTTCGATCCTGTTCGACGAAGTGGAAATCGTAAGCAGAATAATGGTATCAGTTACTGAAGTAATACTAAGCGGTGTTTATTATTTTAAATAGCGGAAAAGGTATGTGACGGAATGACGCTTGCGCTCCTGCTTTTCGTCGTAAACAAACAGCATGGGCGCAATGGAACTGAGTGTTTCGGTGTGAATAATGTTCCCGTGCAGCAGTGCACCCATTACAAGCCTCATCAAAGCACAATAAAGCCGTGAAACAAATGTACGATCACGATCATCGGTAGTGCGAATCGTGTGGAAGAATTTGAACCGAATGGACCAGACGGGCGGAAGCATTTCATTACGATTGCCTTCAGTTTGCAACCTATACTTAACCGGGTCGCTACCCGTTCGATGCTCATTACCGATCAGAAATGTCTCTCTTTCGCATGTACTTCATGCATGTGTGTATGTCGAGGGCTACCAAATTAAATATGATTCCTGTCCGGGACGGAAGGATCACTTCATCGTGCGACACACGCACGCAGGGTGCGGCTGTACTGATCCGACGAACACCGCGAGATCGACAATCATGCGAACATGCTTGCGGTCGTCGCGATCGCGCTCTCGTGAGCCACAGAAATGCACAAAAACGAATCCGGTGTTTATTAATTTGCATAAAGCAGCGGGTGCGCCGCCACAGTAGTAGACGACGCGACGTGTCTTCATTGATTGTGCAATCCGGGGCACAACAACCACCGCCACCGCCACCGCTCTGTCCCGAAGAATTCGGCACACTCGGCCGAGGCAAGTGATGTCATTGAACCTGAGACGGTGGCGCTGTGAGAGCAAAGCGAACAAAAAGACAAGCGCTTTTTTCTTTGGTTCTCTTTGCCAGAAACCTCTGTTTCGGGATGGATTATTGAGGGGAGAAGATCTTCCAATCCTCGCCAACCGAAGGCGCAAACACTCGGCCCCGATGACGGTAACGCGATCGTTAAATTAGCATTACTATAAAATAGCATTGCAAGCAGTGAGCCGGAGGTGAAGCAAACAACGGCCAGCGAAAGAGGTACGTCGTATGCCTAATCCCGAAGAATGCAGAATGGTTCCCGGCGAAACACGCGGTCGAGGATCATCGATTTGGAAGCAAATTCGATGCATTTCTCACCTCACCGTTCAGCGGTGAATCGAAAACAAGGAGGCAAGAAAGCGGGCAGAATGAAAGAAGACATTTTCGACAAATGAAGCTTCCTCGCGGCACCATCCTGTGATCGGATGGTGGAAGAAGTGAAGAAAAGCAGAGACACAGTCATCACATCAAGCTGTTCGCTGGCCCGGATCGGGTGACAAGATACAATTGTTTCGATCGATGTTCGACAAAATTATTTGCTGCTTTACGCCCCAACGTTGATCCCGGACGAGAAGAGCCACGAAGAGCCAAGAACAGCCACGGAGACCGGATCTTGTTGTTGATCTCACGCGGACGTCCTACGCATGCGGAATGTCTTGTGTGTGCGTGTGTGTGTGTGTGTGCGTTTGTCTGTGTGTATGTCGGTGGATGACTGTGTGTCAAAAACCACCCAAAACTGCCCCTGATCTTATCCAGACGCTATCCAGTAGGGTGAGGGGAGACGAAACGGCAAGAAAAGATTACCTTTCACTAAAACCTCGGCTCAGCTTCAGGCTTTGTGATTAATAACATTCGCCATTCGGCCAAACCTATTCTGTTCTTCTTCCGCACGTTGATCCGACGCGGAGATCTTTGCAATTTGGCGCTGCTGTTCGTACGAATGTTCTCGGAAGACCAAGTTTCTATTGCAAATGAAAATAGAGAAACCCGAAATCCGTAAAATAAAGCCATTTTACGGTACATTAGCGGTGAAACTAAAAATGGACAGACGCGCAAGCATGGCATCGGGTTGGAGAACCACACAAAGCGGAGACATTCGATCGGGAAGAAAATAAAAATGTATATTCTATCGATATCTATAAATTTCGAAGTCAATAAAATATAAACCTGAACCGCGACTGGCTGTGGCAAAGGCTAGCCCATGACACACACACACGCGCGTATAAGATGGCACCAGCCTACACATAATCGCTTGGAATGTCTTCTCTGCCATGGTGGGGTGGTGCGTTTGTTGTTGGCGTTGGCGCTCATACGTATTGCCTCGCGGTCGAGACGTTTAAATTCGTCTTTCCCATCCCATCCCCATCCCGTTTCTCTTACGTGATTCCAGCGAGCTTTATTAGAAGAGGATGGATTCTCCGTTCTAACACACACGCTTGTTCGCGCGATTTTCAATTCAAATGACACAAATAAAAACCGACCGCTCGACGAGAAAGACCGAGAGCGAGAGAGACAGGGAACCCAAAACAGATGGAATGAAATTTGTTGGCCATGGGATTAAAGCACACTTTAATGGAATCCGCCGTCGTTCCATTGGCGCACGCTCGAAGATGAGCGCGCGAGGACATTTTTAAGCGAGATTATAAACAATTTTATAACTTATCGCACTCGCTCGCCCGTGCGCACCAGCGCACTATGCTGCAACGGCGCAGCAGCTACAATGTTGTTTCGTTTATGTGATCACGTGAACGAAGCGGAAGAAAAAATAAAACGGCAACAACATTCTCGTTTGCCGCCGAAGTACGAGTGGAAAACTAGTTGACCACCAGTGCTAGTGCCACGCTCCCAGCTAAAGCTAAAGAAACCCCATGGGACCTCTTCTCCGCGCGCAAGCGTGTGTGTATGTAGAAGCAGAGAAAGTAGAGAAGACATGTGTAGGAAATGTGAATGTGGAAATTTGTGGTGAAACGTTAGACGAACACATTTCGAGTCAAAATAGGAGATCCAAGCGAATCGTATGGAGCGAAGATCAGCAAAAAAAAAGAAGAATGAACGCTCAACGATCGCAGGAACATAATGTGGAAAACATAGAGAAAACATACATCCACACACGCGCGGTACGGGTTGTTTAATATTAAAATCGATTATTTAAATCGAGGGGTTTTACAGCTAAATTTTGGTTTATTTTACTGGACGCAACGATGGCATGAAGATTCCGTGGGCCGTCACCGACCCACGGAAGAAGAAGGGATGCGATCGGGTTCACTTAATGCTTATTGGGATGTCGGGAGATGAGGACAACCGGGTGACATTCGACACTTACCGGAATCGATGTCAGTGGCACTAACGGTCACAACATCCGAGTTGATCGGTGCGTTCTCGAAGATTTCGTTGGAGTAGCTCATCGGATCGAAGATCGGCGCATTATCGTTCAGATCGACCACATTGCAGTAGATGGTGAGGGTGCTGGAAAGGCTCGGATATCCGTTGTCCTGGGCCTGCACCACCAGTATGTAGTGCTGCACCTGTTCGAGAAGCAAGGGATGAGGAGCGATCGATTAGTGTTTGGGTTTTGATTCAATTGCGAACATCCCACTCGCCATCAGTCTCTTACCTCCTCGTAATCGAGCCGCGCTGTTAACGTGAAGATGCCCGTTTGCGGATTCAACGAAAAAACATCGTTCGCCCAGTCCGAAATGACGGTGTACGTGACGGCGGCGTTCGTACCGACGTCGGGATCGGTCGCCGTGATAACGCCGACATGGAAGCCCCGCTGCGCGTTCTCCGGAATGTCGAAGGAATAGGCGGGTTCCGCAAACACCGGCGGGTTGTCGTTGGTATCGGTAACCTATGGGGAAGCGAGTGAGTAAGAGGAGAATAAATGAAAATTCATATCGCACCATGTATCCAGGCCGCGCAGATGATACTCAACGATCGATGATTACGCAATGATGTGAAAGTGAAAGAAGTGTGTTGGCATTACAATTGGTGGTTTGCCCGGATTTGGGGTCAGTTCCTTCTTTTGCCTGCGGGCCATCAGCTCACCAGCTCGAATCGAATGCAATTACCGAGGAGGGTGAAAACTCTAAATTGAAACCAAGATTCGCGTACCCGTCGAGGGACGTTGGGGAAGTAATTTTCTGCAAATCTAGCCTATTAATGCAGCGTAGGCGATCCATTTCTTGCTTTACGCCATCACTGCCGCCACCCGCATGTGGTGAAAGGTAACACAGGCGAACACGTCAAATCAAACGCTGGAGAATGCTATTAATGTCACGGCACTATTTAGACGCCTGCCCGGGTTCGGAGATCCAATAAAGTCGAGAAAGAAAGCATACGTTTTGGAACTGGCACTAGCATTGAAGGTTAACAACAATCTTGATAAGTCGTGACTATTTATTTGCCAAAATCAAGCAATTGATATCCGTAGTATATTCCTAGTGTTGACAGGATATATTTAAATTCATTGCTGGTGGATTGTATGTATAAGTATGTTTATTCCTATTTTTCCATATGAATAATTATTCTCATTATCAAATATTGTCTGAGCCATTATTTGATGGAAAAACATAGAAGCAGTTTAAAAATTTGAAAAACCTCTGGGCAGATTGATCTTTTTAGCTACAACGAATCGATACATTCATTTACTAGAGCTTGTTCTTCGCTTGGAAAGGTGGATAAATCGCTTACTGTCAATCCTCGATGCCTTTCCGCCCGGTGGCTTTCAATTTAACGAAGCCCCTAAAGCCAGACGACCCCGGGGATGACAAAACCGATGCGAAGGGTTTCTCGTTCGCTACAAATTTGTTTGATTCGACGGGGTTCGTCGCTTGCGGTAAGACCGAGTGAGTCTAATGTTTCGGTTTTGGTTAAGCTTTCACTGCGTGTTGCCAATGTGGGGATAGTCTTTAAAAAACCCGAAACTCACACATGTACGCACACGCATTGGAATGGGGATGAGTGGATGACGAGAGAGAGAGTGAGAGAGATAGAGAGAAAGAAAGAGACATGCCCTATCTAGCCTGTCAAATCAATGCTTTCTTTTGGAATTGGGATGCTGTGGATATGTCATTCCTTAAAAGAGAAGTGGATCTCAACTCGACTACGATGACAGCAGCGTTCTCTCGCGGGATTCATCTTTTTTGACCGCAATCACGCAGACCCATGCCGACATACCACACTCTCCCTTCTCCCCTCCCTTCCTTATCCTTAGGCAATCCTACGGGTCTATGCGGGTCTATACGTTATTCCAGCCGCACTCACGGACGATTTACAAGTTTCCACACGAAGCGAAACGAAAGAATGCTTCGGCTTCGGTGTCTTCGACCACGGGGCCAAATCACGAGATGACACCGATGACTTTAGGCGGAGACTCTTGTGGATAGAAACTGAAGAATGGGATCCAGCCGGCTGCGAATAGGGCGTGCGCGTCCGCAGCAAAGGCCAAAGAAAAACACTTTTGATCTCCATCTGCTTATTTATGATTATGATTATTTTTATTAAATCATTCCCATTCGTGATTAAATATAAGTATGTCATTGTTGTAGGGCCGCAAAGGCGAAGCCGAAAAAAAAACTGGTGGGCAATAGAGAGAACGACAGAGAGACGAAAGAGACCATCTAAACGTGCAAGTAAAGGAAACCGTGAAGGATAAATGATTCATTTGAGTTTTCTTTGTTTAAATTGGCTAGAATCATAGATGAGCCTTCGAAGCGGGCCTGAGTGGGACGATGATGATGAGTAGGAGCGTGGTAGAAACACAAGAGAAAACCCGAGCCAACGCAGGGTAGACATGAGACGACACTAACGAAAACACATCACTGATCGCTTGCAGGTTTTGTATCCGCGGGCCGACCCAGACCGTGGTGGGTTGTTGTGTTTGTGTGTGTGTGTGTGTTTGTGCATATGCTTAGGTGTGGTAATCTCGGGTCCGCGAGACTCAGAATTCCGATTGATAGACTTCACTGCGTTTGACGTTTCGGTGGTTGTTTGTACCAGCTTTACTGACAATTTCTCTTTTATCGGTTCCGGCAAGGGGATGAGGGGAAAACCGGAGCCAAACAATCTTTATTTGAATATTCATTTCATCTGGAGGCGACCCCAGGGCACACACACACTCATACTTGGGATGAATGTTGAAAAAAAAACAACGGAATAAAATGATACGGAACGGGCGTGTGTGTGTGTATGTTTGAGTTTGTTGAAAAAAAAAACAAAATAACGATCAGGTATCGGAACAGATGAAGCAGAACGAATAAAATAGCAAAACCAGTCAAATATTCCGCCTTTCTGTTCCGTACGGGAAAAGTACGGGAACACGCGCACTCATTGTTGTACGCCATCGCACTCCAGGATGGTAAGGTGGGATAGGGTTTTGGAAAACCAGAAACGAACATTCCTCACTGCCTCCAAACCTAGTGCCAAAGTGTGATCATGCTGCTGCTGCTGCTGCTGCTGCTGCTGCGTCTCCTCACCACCGTTACTCCACTTCGTGCGACTTATATTGATATGTTTTACCAGATTTCCATTTTGTCTATTCCACCCCGGTAAGCACGTTTGTCAAACCATGGGAGGGCTCCGGTTTTATGAGACTGCTTTTCATTAATGCGCCGTCCAGGGAAAGCGTCCCTCTCTCTCCCTCCTTCACACACATACGCACACTGTCGTTTGTGTTATGTTTTTTGGAATGTTTCGCTTGTAGATCAATCTACTGAATCTGATGCTTTTATGTAATTCGTTTACGCAAGACGAGGAAGAAAGGTGGCTGCGGTTGATTTGTAAAATGAAACACTTTTTTTTTGTTCTGTGTGTGAAAAGCAAATCAAATTTATCTCCTTCTCTCTCTCTTTCTACACACAGCCACGAAGGAACTGCGCGTGTCGATTGTGTGGCGATACTTGAAAAAGATGTGTGTACAATTGAAGATCCGGCCTTTTGGAGCCCTTCTAAGCAAAGGAGTTGAACTTAATTTGTAATGATCGTGTTCAGCCGATGGAACCGTGGGACATCTGGAGGTTGATGGTGGTGGTGGTGGAGGTGAGTCTCTACACATCTGAGAATAATCTCCACGGCATTTTGAAATTCGGAGTGGTGAGAGGCTTTTGTTAATCATTTTTCTTTTCAAACTCCGTCTCACCCGAACGGTGCGCGCGTATGTCAATCCCAAATCCCAATCGGTACATTTTTGATCTTGATTGTACAGAACAAAACGTCGCTCGGTGAGATAAAATCTGCACGTTCAGCCAATCGTGGGCCCGTGGACAAGACGAGATGAATCATAGTACCACGGTGGAGACATCGTGGTCCCCGCATTTGTTTGGGATGGTTGAAAAAGGTTAAACTTTAAATTTGTAGAATGTCGGCTATTCTCTAAGCAACCCTAGAGACGGAGGGCAGAGGCGTAAGAGGAGCGACGCACTGACCAAACGGACTAACGGATGATTGAGCGGAACCCGGGCATATGTGCCCGTTCTCGGGTGCGTGATGGATGGACAAGAGCGTGTGTGTGTGTGTGTGTGTGTGCGCCTGAGATGGGGATTTACGAATGAACACTTCACATGCCTTCTCGTGATGTCAATCAAACTTTAATACAAAAAAATAACATATGTGTAAGCACAAAATGGAATCGGATGGTGCCAGGGAGGGCGCGTTGGGATGGGCGCCTTCTGCAGGAGTTACATGAAGGAAGAAGCGAGAGAAGAGAGAGAAGAGAGATCAACGAAGGAGCGAGCTAAGCTGGTGGTAAAGATCCCCCCTCTCCCCCCCTCGAACGAGGAAAGCTCAGATTCGATGAGGTGGAATTTCGTACACCGGATCCCTGTGCCCGTAGTCGATCGGAAAGATAAAACCTACGGGCCGTCGTTCGTTGCGTTTTGCTTATATGCACAATTTTCGGTAATTTGTAACATACCTTCAAATACACTGTGGTGATTGGGTGCGTGCTTGTTGTATGCAGGCGGCCGCCGCTGCCGTTCAAAATTGCTCTGTCATGCGTTTGTGTGATTTGTTTTTAGCTTCGAAGTTTTTTTTTGTTTCCGATGTCTCTTGCCAGTGAATCGATCGGCAAGTATTTGCCAATGCGTGTACTACTTACTGAATGCAGTTTTAGAAGCGATCTTGAAACATCCTTCACTGGTTTGGTCTACAGGTGTTTGGATACTGTACAAAATTTGCTTTGACATGACAAAACCATCGGCATTATTGCAACCGTCCCAGGTCGGCAATAGGCTGCGAACGCAAAGTTTACAGCGAAACAAACCCCCCACCTGGAAAAGCCGAAGATTTCGCCTTCGAAGCTGTAAAAATATATCACCCAGTCGCTTTCTCTCACTACAGTGATTTTGATGATCGAAAATTAACGAGCATCGTTTTCGCTCTAGCGAAGCAGTGCCGGAGATTGTTCTATCTTTTCTAAGAAGGCTGTACAACAACAAATTTGCGTTTGCAGTGCAAATTTCGATTTCGAAGGGATTTATTTTGTGTAAAAGTTTGTTTTTTACCTGTGGAATGATGAATATTTGGGCGAAATCAAGTTTAATACTACGTACAAAGGATGAGCTGGCTATATGACACATTTGAAATTCCGACTCCGAAAGCATTGAATGCACCGTACCAGGTTCTGCACTCGGTGGCAAGCGTTCGACTGAAGCCGCTCTTTGATTGTGTTTCTACAGATATATTTTTCGTGCGCGTATATTGCCTGAATATTGCGTGTTACGTAAGGAACATCTAAAAATCAGGCGCTGGTCCTTAGATGAAAAAGAATTCAAAACAATTCAATATTTTTCTTCGGCTGCATTCAAAGGAGGGCAGGTTATTGCATTGAACATGACGTCACATTCGAGGCGCATTCTATGGGCTCCCTTCGTTCGTTCTCGAACAGCGCTTGAAACGTTTCGCCGTTTCACTGTTACAGGAGATCAGCATGAGCACTTTGCCAGCTGGGAAGGAGCTCGAACGACCAACAAAGCCACTTAAGTTTCGGTACGTTTTGGCACCGCCGCTCACGATCACTGGTTTTTGGGCGTTTGATGAAGAAAAATGATGCTTGAAAATTACCATGCGCGCGCGTTTTCGTTTTGCTTTTTGCCTTTAGCCACCATAGACGGGTGGTTCGAAACCTAGATCTACGTAGTTAGGTGGACGAGTTGGACGTGAAATGGTGTGCAGTTTTTTGTTGTTTTTTTTCTTTCTTTCGGGGAAGTCGGCCACTGCGACGACCGTAAAAGCTTGAATTTCATCACCGCCGGAGAGCTCGTTTGTTCTGTTGGAATGCTGCCCGGTTTAACCTTTGACACGAACCGCAAGAACTATCTCTCGAATCCCACCGTTCGGGCGGTTTTTGATCGGAGGAAAGGCTGATCGCGTTCACGGCCGGGAGACCATTAAACCGCAATCTCCCGATCGGTGATGCGTATGTGTTGGGTGCGATCGGTGCGTTCTCGCTGGATCGTGTATGTATGATGCAGAGTGCAGACACATTTGGCATGCGTTTGGAACGCGGTTTGGTGGAACGCACCAGTCGCCAGCGGCCAGCAGAAGAAGAGATGGAGTTTTGCGATTAAGTTGCATCGCCGCTGGCCCGGTACGAAAAGGGCCCCGTAATAAAGAATGCACAAAAAAACAAGGAACTGAGCTTTTAATGTGTTTCGAATAAATGTGAATATGCATTCGACCGTAGTAAAGAAGAAGGCCGGTGGAGGCCGGAAAAGCTTTTATGATTTTTCAGTAATCAATCAAACACGCAAACCCGTGAGTCAGAACCGTAAAGGGAATTGCGGGGAGACGAGGAGTTTGACCGGCGGGTTGCCAAAAAATTGCGCCAAGTGGACGGAGGAGCAATGCCTTTGCATTGGTTTTGTGTTGACCAGCGTTGTGCCATCGGTCCCCTGCTGTCACCCCACCCGACGAAACCCACCTGAATAGTGATCGTAGTTTCGGTGCTCTGAATACCGTCCGTCACGCTGACTTTCAACCGGTATGAGTCCTCTGTCTCGCGGTCGAGTGTATCGCGCAGTCGCAGCAAACCGGTTTCCCGTTCCAGCGCAAACTTCGGTGCGTCGCCGGTCAGCAACGCGTACTCCAGTTTTCCCAGCGTATCGGGATCCGTCGCGGTGATGCGCGCCACCGTCTGGCCGACGGCCAAATCCTCCGACACGCTGAACACCAACGGGAGGTTCTGGAACTTTGGCGGGCTGTCGTTTTTGTCCAGCACGTTCACACGAATCTGGAAACCGAGAAGAGCGAGAGAAAGAATACGAATTAGTTGGACGATGTTGTATGTGTGGTTGTGTGT
>JXWZ01009903.1:0-10490 GCA_000956215.1 Anopheles farauti No. 4
CCATGCTCTTTTACGTTTGAACATACTACTTGTTTATTTATTTTTTTACAGAAAAGTAACAGATCAAAATAACGCATAGCTATCGTTACACGTTTACACGCCAAAAGCGTTGAAGCTGCGCTGTGTTGCTGCGGCTGATGTATTCTTCTTGGTAAAATTCTTAACGCGGTCCTTATCAGGTGCAACCGGCGTAGCTGGTGTTGCTGCGCCCGCCTTTGAAATATTCCAGACACGGGCCTCCTTAACGGGAAAATCCCATACGCGGACCGCGTATCCAGGTACCATCGATGTTTTGTTGTCGGTGTTTGTGTAAATTCCGAAACATTGCTCCATCTATCCTGATACCATGCCGATGCCGGTATTCACCAGACTAACCGGAGTAGTTTGGATTGTTTTACACTTGTCTTAAAAAGACCCACATTAAAAAAATAAAATTAATTCAAAACCCTGAAACATGTTGGTAGTTTTGTATTTTTTTTTACGAAAAAAAGGCTGGAAATAGAAAAAAAAACTCCATTACGGAAAGGGACATATAGTTGACTATATATGATCTCTTCAGTGCTCGTAACCTCTGCGTGTGTGCGTAACAACGCAGTGCTTGACCGTGGTCGTGGCTGGCTGCGGTTGTTGTTTTCATTGCTGTTGGGTTGCGCCTTATTCGAATCTACAGTGCGTAACAAAACACTCTCCTGTTTTATGCGAATTAAACCAAAACTTGCGGAGAAATCATAAAAGCAATGTATGTAAGCTATATTGTTTCGTTTCTCTTTCATTCGATTTTTTTTTGTAGTAACCAGGTGTTCGTGTGGATGTGTTACGTACTGTTGTACCACCACCGTCGACAGAAAGATAGTTGATCTAGGTGTGATAGCAGCTCATTGCAATAAAGAAGCCGCGTAAAGCGATAGACGCACAAACAGAGTCAAGTGTAAAGCGAAACCGTACCGTTAATCGTAAAAGGAGGCGCAATCGAAGGACCCATAGCGGACGCCTTCCATATGGTACGCATTTCGCGATGCAACCTGCACCGACAGCGGTGTGAAGTTCAACGTTTTTCATGGTCGTCACACGAAGCAGCGGGTGCCGCAGCTTCTCCAAGGTAATCCGGTCCGGTTCTGATAGTGTGGATACGCCGGAAGTGCCGTAACACCAAACGTTCCAACCCAGGTCCAGCGTGTACGACGACATTCGCCTGTCCCCGTTGTCTTGGGGAATCAATATTGTGTGCGAAGGAAGTCCCAGCGAGTTGTTCTATATGATAAGACGCATATGATTCAACACGCGGCTCTTCGCCGCTTCATTCATTAGCCAGTGTATCACCACCACGGTTCGCGCAGTGCACAGTTCTACCGCCTCGGGTGTGTCAGTTAACCGCGAACTTGTTATGCGTCGACCTTTGCGTGGAACAAACTTACGTGAAAATTTGAATCTTACGTGCCAGTGAGAAAGTGTATGAGATGTCGTTGAAGGGAGTGAATCCGGAACCGGACGTGTGTGCATCCGAAGAGCAACAGCTGCCAAGGGCTGAGCCCCACGTGTTCGAATCGCCAGTGGAGGAGTTAGCTGGTGAACGATCCACAACACGCTTTCTGCCGGTTACTTTCGAAAACGACGAGGTAATAGTGAAAGTTTCTTCCACTGTATTTATAGATTTATCTGAATAACTGTTTTATATGCTATGTATTATTATGAATTCGCGTATAGTGTACATTGTTGTTTGAAATGCAGCTGGAAGATATATAAAAAATCTTTTAAAAAATCTTTAAAAAAAAGTTTGGTGTCTTATTAAAAGTTTAGCAACACGTAAGCTGTTTTATGTACCCTAGATTATGATCCATTTTTTTCGGTTTAAATGTTTCTAGCACCCTTTAACGAATACTCGAAAAAGAGGTAAAGGTCATAAATATACATGTGGGTTTCGTATATCTGCGTTCAGGGTTCAGGGTTACTCCAATCGGCCCTTATCAGTCTCCACCATCGTTATGCGATGGATGGTTTGAATTACTTCACCCGGTCGCTTGTTACGATTCTAGCTGCTTTTTGCATTGTGACTTGTTGTTTACATGCGTATTTGCATCACCACATCATCGACTTAGCGATTGTTGTACGTTTGATAAGGGCGATTTTAATTTGTATTTTCATTATATTTGCCAATCAAACGATTGGCCTCATTCACGCTTCGAAATCAAACAAAAACTAGAACAAAATTTCCTTGAATTCTGTAATGTCCGTTAAACCTTATTGAATACGATTTAATGTCAGCTAATCGTGGATTAGTACAGATTTTCGGGAGTAAAAAAAACAAATTTATTAAAGTTATTTTGTTTTTTCGTCGTTTTTTTATTGCTGTTAATTTAGCCGCCACTGTATTACAAATAAATTAGCTGCAATATTTACTAGGGACAGCGGGTGTGCAATTTACAGCAATGTCTTCCATGTTTGAGTAGATCTAATTGGAATTGATAAACTACTGTACAGTTTTTCTCGGCTGTAAGTCGTTGTTATGGTAGCAGTTGTGTCAACACGTCATCACCACGTGGGTGTGTGTGATATTATCAAACAGCACGACGGTTGAAGAAGATTGTATGTTAAAAAGAGAGTAAAGATGGTTTTTTTTCCTCCCCACGATTAAAATGTAGCCCACGTATCCGCTCTCCAGCAACCATCAGAGCTTCTACGCGCTCAAGCAACAATGTCTCGCCCAACGGCAGCTGTTCGAAGATCCGGACTTTCCCGCGACGGACGCCTCCATTGCGATGCCCAAACTGTCCGGCGTACGATGGCGCCGGGCGACGGAAATCTCCAACGCAGCGCGGTTCTTCGTCGACGGTGCGTCCCGGCTGGACATCTGTCAGGGTGCGCTGAACGACTGCTGGCTGCTGACAGCCGCCACCAACCTCACCAACCACCCGTGGCTGTTCCGGCGCGTGCTACCCGTGGACAACGGGTTCACCCCGGGTCAGTACGCGGGCATCTTTCACTTTCACTTCTGGGAGTTTGGCCAGTGGGTGGAGGTCGTCATCGACGACCGGCTGCCGACGGATGCGAGCGGGCGGAACCTCCTGTTCGGTCGGTCCGCCAATGGGGACGAGTTCTGGAGCGCCCTGTTGGAGAAGGCGTACGCTAAGTTCTACGGTACGTACGGTGCGCTCGACGGCGGGACGGCACGGGAAGCGATGCAGGATCTTACCGGCGGGTTGACGGAGTTCTATCAGCCGAAAAAGATGGCCGGCAGGGAGGAGCAGCTGTGGGACATTCTTCGCAGCGGCTCGGAGATGGGATCGCTGTTTGCATGCAATCTGAAGGTAAGGTTTCGGGCGGACATTGTTAAGTTATTTCTCTTCTTAATCAATACAACCAATTATTCATTGCTATAAAACAGCTTTCGAACTTGTAAGAGCTTTTGTACTACTAAAGCATAAACTTCTGGCATTCATTGGAGTATTTTAAGGACAGGATAGTTTTCCCAACTACCATTTCAAAAAAGTTGTCGGATGCCAGCAGATATGAGTCAAAGATTTAATTCAATCGTATCTGAGTAGCGGAACAGTTGATGAAGAAGCATCTAGATCTGTACAAATGATTGGCGATTTCTATTAGCACTTATTCGAGTAACAACTCACAAGGAGAATCTTCTTAGGAGGAAAAAGGCTACTCATGCACTAAAAGCTCACCAGTTTATGGTGAGATTCCAGTTGCTGTCCAGGAGATTATACTAGTGAGACTAGGGTGACCAAACCTGGAAGGACCATTTGGTGTCCTTTGTTCTCTCGCAGCGTTTGGAAACATTTGTATTGGCAGTTTTCATTTGTTTTACTAATCGTAAGCAAAATAAGCCCGTTGCGGTCTTCTTCTAGGAATAAATAAACATTCTAGAAACCATAGTCTACTATATCGTTAAAATATATTCCTGATGTCTTTTCCCCACATCCGTACAGAGTGATCCGACGGGTGAAAACGTCGCCACCAAGGATGGCCTACTGCGTGGACACTCGTATTCCATCACAAAAGTCCACACCATTCCCGGGTTACTAGGCGACAGCGACACCATTCGCCTGCTGCGTATCCGAAACCCGTGGGGCAACGGTGTCGAGTGGAACGGTCGCTGGAGCGATAAATCCCGCGAATGGAAATCCCTCGACTCGGCGGAGCGGAAGCGAATAGGGCTTACGCTGGAAAATGATGGCGAGTTCTGGATCGAGCTGGGTGATTTTATGCAACATTTCGATCGGCTCGAGGTCTGCCACCTGTCGCCGGAGTTGCACAGTGTTGAGGAGAGCGGACCGGGTGGAACGGAACCGCCCAAGCGCTATCGTTGGGAGCTGAGCGCACTCGACGGGCAGTGGATACGGGATACGACGGCGGGTGGCAACGTTTCCTTCGCCGATACGTTCCCCCTGAACCCACAGTACACGATTCACGTGCAGGATGGCCAGACCGGATCGGGTGTCGTGATTGCACTGATGCAGAAGTATCGCCGGGCGGACGCACTGCCGAGCCTGACGATCGGGTTCATCGTGTACCGGGTGACACGCGAAGATCTGCGCCAGAAGCCGGTACCGAAGGAGTTTTTCCAACGACACGATCACGCCATCGTCGGTGGATCGATCTTTATCAATGCGCGTGAGGTTAGCTGCCGTTTGACGCTGGACGCCGGGCTCTATCTGGTCATACCTTCGACGTTCGAGCCGGGCGAGGAGGGTGACTACCTGCTGCGGATCTTCACCGCACGTGGCAACACGCTCTGCGAGAACGACGCCATCTTGTGCTTCGGAACGCTGGACGATCGCATCACCGAGCGGGGCCAGTTCTTCGACACACCGCGCTGGGCCCTGCTGGCGAATGCGTTCTACCATCGGGCCGATGGTAACCAGCAGCTCGATCCGCCCGGTCTACAGGACATCCTATGGCAGCAGTTCTTCCGCCGACCGGACGCGTCACTGCTCACCGAACCGGCACACAAACGCGCGGCTCAAACGTCACCGCTGAGGAAGTTTTACTCGTGCGTGCTGCAACTTTGCGCCTGTTTTTGGCTCAAGCGCTCGCGCCGGTCGGGAAAGGCCCATAGGTTTGAAGATCGGTCAACGGCAAGCGCTAACCACCAGCACGAGGAGCTCGAACGTATCGTAAGCCTGCTGGTGAGTCGTATCGCCGATGGGCAGAAAACGATCGGCTACGAGCAGTTCCGTACCGTCGCGCGGGACGTGTATCAGTGGGAAACGGTCTTCCGGTTGTACGATGCCGACGGCAGTGGGACGTTGGATAGGCGCGAGTTACGCCACGCCCTCCGGTCGTCCGGATTCAACGTCAACAATCGCATCCTGTGCCGGCTGCTACGTATGGTGGACGATCGGAACCGGGCGCAGATCGAGCTGATCGATTACGTACTGTGCGCGACCGAGTGTCGACATGCGATCGGTAACGGGTGGTTTGGGTTGCGGGATTGTTTGAAGGTATTGAAGTAAAGTTTACTTTCTTTTCAGACGTCATGCACCAGGAGTATGAGTAGGCTGGGCAAGAGCATCATACGCATGAGTTCGACGAGATCTCACTAGAATACGGAACGGATCCGGAACAAACAAGACCATTTTTATAACATAAGTTTATCGCAATAAATATCTATTACATTCCTCGACGAAAGCGTTCGTCATTTTCAAACGGTTTAGGTACGGAAACGTTACCCAATTGTAGTATGTAATAATGGCGTGAATAAGGCGGTGCAAACGTGTACCTTGTTTCACTTCTATCCACAAAATATCGAGTAAAATAATGTATCATATACAATCCAACCCACGAGGAGAGTGGTGTTGAAAAGAGAGCTGCGAATTTGGAATCATACCAACTGCTCAGGTCGTCCAGGTCGTTAGTTAACGAATGGTCATTACTTGAATAGTTTTGGTCCGTTGTAAGCAACGAATATTTAATATGTATTTTAAAATCTTCTGCTTCTGCTAGTAGATTCGCTAGGATTCTTTCTCAGCTTCATTCACCATAGTCGAGGTGGGTTTTGTTTCACCCCTGAGAGTGTATTGAAATGTTTTTAATGTGTATAGAAACATACACCGAACACAGATTTGCACAGAACACCGTGTAATGCTTAAAGCTACGTTGAAGGGACACGATTAAGCTTTGCCCAACCGCCGAACCCCCCCGGCATGGTCCTCGTGCGTACGAAAGCATTGCCCCTCACGAGTAGATCGTTTGCGTGATCCATTCTTCCAGCGTGAACCGTGCTTCGTTCCGGTTGCTTAAGTCACGCGCCCGGAAGATATCTGCGTGGGAGAGAAAGGCAACATAGATAAACGTTACAATCGTTCGCAAAGGAGGCACATATCGCAGGGTATTGACTAACCGAACATGGTGCGTATTTTGACGGCGCAGGTGATGAAATCGTCGAACCAAATTTCGCCCTCCTTCGAACCGTAGCGGTGCATCAGCATGTTGATGATGTGATTGTTGAGCGTGTAACCGGCCGACTGCAGGGCGGCCCGCAGTTCAAACGGGCTGATCCGGCCGCTCTGATCGGCGTCGTACTGCTTGAACACACCCTTCCAGCGGGCGATGTCGCCCAGTAGCTTCTGGAACTCGGCCAAACCGAGCTTCCCGGAGCCGTCCGCGTCCAGCATGGCCACCATCGAGCGACAGGCATCCTTGGAGAATCCCACGTTGGCGGGATCGGCTGGAAAAAGCGAAATGATGCATCAGCATGGCTACGGAAAAATGCGTAACCGTAACTTCCCTCCCTTACCGTGCACTTGCGTGACGCTCTCACTCTGCATCAGTTCCGTCTGTTCACCGATGCCGGGTGCTCCATTCGGTACCGGGCTTCTATTGTCACCACCGGCGAAGTCACGGAACAGGCGCGACAGCATCGTCCACACACCGCAGATGCTCTGCTCGAAAGCCGCTCCCGGTGGCACCGAGGCCGTCTCAGAAACGGCACGCTTCTCGATCGGTGCGCCCGAACGCGTTTGATACGTACGCGAAATGCCGCGCGATGCTTTGGCGATATCGTCCCGGAAACAGCGATCCAGGACCAGCTTCAACTCCATCCAGTCCACCTCGCCATCCTCACCGGCGACTTCCACGAAGAGACGCTCCATCGCAGCACGCTGCGCATCGGTCACACCGGTGTCCACTTCCTGCAAATGGCAACGCAACCCGAAAGAACGTTAGTCAGTGTATGGAGGGAAGAGCCCAAACTAGCCGAAACGAACGGAAAGCGCAAGCGAGACGTGCTTTGGAACAGAGAGATACTTACATTCGGCGTCGGTTTCGAAGGTAATCCGGCTCCGAGCGACGGTTTGGATGGTGAGTCCTTAGAGAAATAATGTTATTTACAAGAAACGGTGTGTATGAATTCAACATGCAGTGAAATTGGACATGTTCCTAAGCTTAGGGCTCCTAGGTCCACAAGACAATGCAGTCTTCCTAACAATGCTCCATGATGTTCTCATTACTTGACTCCTAAGAAACCCCTTGCAAGCTACTCATTCCAACGCTAAGTCTACATGCCGTGAAGCGTGCAGACGAACGGTTCCTTCCCATTGCTCCACAGGCAGCATGCCGTACTACTTACCGGCACCGGTTTGCCAACACCGATGGCGCTGTCGTTCTCTTGCATGTTGCTCGGACACTCGGAGAACACGCGTATCATGAACTCGCCCTCCTCGTTCGGGTCGAACGTCGACGGCACGATCACGTACGAGGCCGGTGGCAACCGGAACCGGCACGTCACCTCGCGCAGATTGATGAACGTCGACTTGGCCGCCGACAGGTGCGTGGTGAAGAAATCGCGCGGTAGCGGTTTGCGCTGCAGCTCGGCCGGCTCCACCCGGTAGATGGCGAACCCGATCGTGAGGCAGGCGATGCCTTTGTTGCGCTTCGAGCGACGGTTCTTCTGGATGAGCGATACGATCAGCGTGCAGAGGTTCTCGTCGTCGTCCGCGTCCGGATCGTCCAGCCGGATCACGTACTGCGGGTTGTGCCAGAAGGTGTCCGGATAGTTGCGGCAACCGCCCGCCGTACTGCCCGGCACCCATTCGCCCTCGTAGGATGACTGGCGCCAGGCGAACCGGCTCTCCTGCAGCGCGATCGGGCAGTCCGGGCTGAGGTGGCACATCTCAACCCGATCGAAGTACTTGCGAAAGTCCGGATAGGACATCCAGAACTCGCCGTCCACCTCGAACGTCAGCCCGATCGAGCGCTTCGTGTCCTCGCTGATGAAGCGCCACTCCGGCGACTTGTCGCTCCACGCCCCGTTCCACTCGTTCTCGTTGCCCCACGGGTTGCGCAACCTCAGCAGCTGTATCTTGCCCTTGACGCGCGGCGTCTCGATGTCGACCGCTTGCGCCTTCGTGATGGAGTACGCGTGGCCCTTCACCAGACCCTGCGCCGTCACCTGCTCCATCTCGCCCGCCCCGGCCTCAATGCTGCACGCGAACATGGCGTAGCTGTTGCAGCTCTTCTCGATCATCGCGAACAGCCCCTCCGGTGCGTCCTTCATCTCGTAGCCCTCGGTCAGCCCGCCGGTAAAATCTTCCATCGCCTCACTAGCCGAACCACCGGACAGGGCCTCGTACGAACCGAACAGCTTCGCGTACGCCTTCTCCAGCAGTGCGCTCCAGAACTCGTGCCGCGTCGACGACTTGATGTACACCAGCTGGCCCCGCAACGTGGGCAAACGGTCGTCCACGACCACATCGTACCACTGCCCGAACCGCCAGAACCGGAAGTGAAAGATACCGGCGTAGTCCACCCCGGTCCGGCCGCCCCGGATGCGATCGTTGTCGTCCGGTACGACGCGGCTGAACAGCACCGGAAAGGTGGTGAGATTGGCGGCCGCCGCCAGCAACCAGCAGTCCCCGAGCACACCCTGCTGGATGTCGAAGCGCGAAAAGCCGTCCGCATCGAACACCGCCTCGTTCGGGCTGATTTCATGTGGTCGCAACCACTTGTATTGGGACGGACGGCCCGATGCCGATGACAGATGGAGCGACCTATCGTCGGCCGGAAACTCCGGATCCTCGAACAGCGTGCCCTTCCGCAGGCAGTCCGTGCGCAGTTTGTAATAGTCCTGAACGTACGCCTCCCGCTGCGGGTCTGGCTTCGGATACGCGCGCTGAAAGAAAGGGGACGGAGAATTAATTGCAAAACGACTAATCTGATAACCATGCCCAGTCGATGGGGATGACGCGTTCGTCGCCCGGTTCGTCGGTGCCCTTGCGTGTCAATCGTGTCTGTGCGGAATCTAATTACATTAGCGTCAGTGTGTCCCTTTTGAGTTGTAGCTCGATCCCGATGGATGATAAGTTTCTTTTAACTATTTGCATAATCTGCTGTCTCTGGCAACTACCAAGCGTTTCACTTACCGGAAGCGATCAGTTTTTTTTTGTGCCAAAGTAAATTAGAATCACTTAGAACCGGTAAAGTGTTGATCCAAGGGAGCTAGTTTCAATTAATTTCAATTTTCCGAGCAGGAAATGCTCATTCTACAGGATAATAAGGTGCAAATAAATCCTGAACTGCAACTACCGTTGCATACTTTTTGGCACATATTTTTAAAACTATGCAAAAGTATGAAATCTGCATGACGAACGCTTTATTTAAAAAGAAGAAAATAAATCTAGAACTCTTTATCTCCAACGCGGTGTAGGTTTTTGACCTATAAACAATATGAGAAGTCTAATATATAACCAAATATTGCCAAAAAAAATCTTCTCCTTTGCAATGGCAACCGTAATTCGGTAATTCATACTTGGAAAACTAGTTTCCCAGTTATCACAGTCATTTGAATGTTTCTTAATCGTTTTTTTCTTTAAGTAACGATCCAACGAGTCGTCATAAGAAACCATTTTTGCATTAATCATGCAAACTCTTTTATCTTACTTCTGATATCTATAACTGCCATACCTCATAATGCCTGTGCAGTGAAGTATGTTGCTGGTATTAAAAGAAGATTTTAATCAATTTACTCTAAAAAAAGGTGCACAGCATCTTGCATTGCGTCTCTCTCTCTCTCTCTCTCTCTCTCTCTCTGTCTCTTTCTCTTTCTCTTTCTCTTTCGCAATGTCTCTCTCCTTTTCTTTCTCTCTATTTTGCAATGCGAGAAGTCAATATTTTGGAAGCGGTTAGTGGAAGCCTACAATAAGGACATTGTGAAAGACAGCTCTGTTAAAAATTTGCTCAATAAGATGGCTTGGAACATATGGAGTGTTTTGTTGAAGGCAAACATATGTTCGCAAAAAGAATCTTGATTCTAACATACTCTGCCCAATATTGTGAAAGGGCTCCTTTGTTTCAACGGCTCTCCACCAACAGACTCCTGGCCCGTTCTCGAAATGAAACAGCCTGCTGTAATGCATCGTTTGCAAAAGACCGCATGCTTGTAGAGCATTTACAACGCATGCTGTGATGTGACACAGTTTTGATTTAAACTCTCAGCTCATAGGAAGCAACATGATTATGTGGACTTTGGTTTTGAACTCTGA
>JXWZ01009904.1:0-12335 GCA_000956215.1 Anopheles farauti No. 4
AGAGTTTACGTTAATAATTGCTTCAAATGGAAACATTATTTTTGCCTGCAAAGTGAAGGAGATTCAAACGGAACATACAAATAACGATTTTATCATCAGAAGAAAAACTGTACGACGGTAATCCACGAGAAGAATAAATTATGATTCATTTCTAATTAAATCCATTCATGCCGAACAGGGTCAATGTACCTGCTACAAACGTCATATGGCATGATGTGAGCAGCTTCATTTCGGTTCCAACGAAATTGAGTCCCTTTCGTCGAAGAAATGAAAACAAACCGAACGTAACCGAGCACAAAAAAAGATCTCACGCGGACAGACCAATTTCCATAGCGCTTTATTTCTTTTCAGTCCCGTTTATGACGAGAGGATCTGAACTATCTGAGAGTAAAGAAAAAACGAAATCAACCAAACTGAAGACCACGCAGCACGACAGAACCAAACAAAAAAAAGCAGCCATAAATGTCGATCTTCTTCGATGATGCGCAAGAATGAACTTTCTTCCCGTGCGCGTTCAGCGCATCGCTCCCATCCTTCAGCAGCGCTTTATTTTATTTTAGTTTCCTTTTTTCCGAACGAACTGATAATAATCTCACTCGGTGTCGGCACCACACCAGTTAATGCTTCCTATAAACGTTGAGCGCGATAGAACACGCTGGTGCGAAAGACGGGAGGTAGTGGTGGTTGTCGAATTATCCTCACCAAACAAATCAACCGCGAGACGGAATCGGAGAGAAGAAAAAAAACGAACCCTTTCCGAAGCGAACACCTCTAGCGTCCTCCTCGTCAGGGCTCATCAAACGGCTAACACGGCGGTAATGGTGAGTGAGTGAAGTACGCGACCACACTCGACCCGCACCCCGTCCGGCGTATGCACCGAACAAGAATCGAACACGAAGGAAAATGGAAATGGAACCGCGCGAACACCAGAAATATGCGTAATGGCCTCAACGCCGCTCCGCGCTTGTCGCAAACCACAATGGCGCAGCGAAAGAGAAGGAATAAAATATATTACCATCGTAAAACTTGCCCCGGTGAGCGCACACGTTCAGCGTTAACCCGAGAAACAACAATAAATTTAAAGGCATGCAGCAGCGACGAACCCCGGGCAAAGTTCGACCGAGAGATCGGGAGCGGGGCGTAGTAAAACTCGCGTCGTATTTAAAATTTTCGATTTTCCTCCCCCAGATCCACCTGGGAGAGGCTTCTGAAAATCCGAGCGAATCCATCTCCATTTATCGTTGCGGTGTGACGGTGGAGCGACCGTTTTTCTCGGAATGATTTTCATGTTTCAATTCCATAAAATACAATCGTATACACGGTACGAACCTGTTGAAGACGGTTTGGTAAAAAGAGGGAGAGGAGGACACGATATGAGAATCATCAGATCGAGAAATTAAGAACGAGTGAATGCTAAGAATGATACATAAAAACCGCACGATGGGAAACATCTGTTGCCCTAATCGATCTGATGCGATACGATAGGGAAGCGACGTAATAAATAGGCAAAATAATCTAATCTTAATGTAGTACTAATGTTCAACGAATGAACACGAGAGCAAATAAAACTACATTTCAAGGCAAATTTCTTATTGTACTTCACATGAAGCTCACAAATTTGGGGCTCAAATTGCAAACAAATTAACAACGGCGAAGGACAATCGGACGACGGTGCAACGATTTAGGACCGGCGGGCCATCCGGTTGCCATTTGTCTGTGGTTTTCCGGTCTACCGCGATGCTAATTGAAACAAAACAACAGGTGCACCTAAAGCTCATTTCCGGTGCCCTTTCTCTGTGGTGCTTCAATCATTCGCAAAACCTGACCGTTGTAGTCAAAAGTGTGTACAAACTTATTTGCCTAGCCAAAACACGATCATCATTAGGTACACCAGCAACATCACCGATCGCCTGGGTCCGAGAAACCTAATGATGCTAATTAGAAGAAACCGTGTTGCGAGCCACAACCGGTTAGGCACACGACGGTCCCCTTGTTTCGGCGTTTTTTGCACACTCTTCTATCCCTTTCTCGCCTCCAATAGATAATTCCTAACGTAACCTATACGAGCAGCATAGACAAAACCATCTTCGCAACGAAACAACAGCAACAGTCCCTGAATGACGTGAGTGAGGTTAAACTTGTTACGATTATTCTACGCGCGAGAGTAATCTGAAGGAGCGTAATCGGTTGACCCTTGGATTAACAATTGTTTAATTCCGGTCGTTTGGTCTGTGTGGCCTTTCTATTCTGCTCGCTATGATTCCTAGACGTTTAGCACTGAACGTCATGCATTATACAAAATCTGATAAAAAGATAAGTAATAAAATTATACAAGAATATATCGAAATATAGTCAATTACAACTAATGTTTAGCTGGTATTTGATTTGTGAAACAATAATGCAAAAACAAAATCACAGCAAAACACTCAATTAACTAACGACCATCTAATCATAATCCACAATCACTTCACGTACGCTTCCTGATGATGACTTCCTCTTACGACTCGTTTCTTAGACCGAGTTACTCGGAGCAGTACACGATTATACCCTTTCCCCACCTTAGTTAAAAGCCTATCGATCGATGCTTTAACAGCAAACTTGAAACGAAGCAAAAAAGATTCCAACCCTACGAGGATATGGTTGATGCGCACTATTAAAAGGCAGATTACTGTACATTGCTGATAGACTCATCCGAGCGGTGGAGCTTCACTTCTCACCAGTCGTCATTAGGAAAAGGTGAGAAAAAAAAACAGAACACAAATCATATCGCAAACCTCCGGCCACGTGCATCGATCGCATCTACCATGAGCCTTTGCGATCTCGTCCACTTCCCGGCACGATGGCACGAGCGCACACACACGTGCACATTAAGCAACTGGAAAATGACATGATGAGTTGAGTGAAAAAGGTGAATAAAACGCCAACGTGAACGAGTGCCGAGGAAGAGGAAGTACAACGCGTCGGCGGCGCACACCGGCACATTGCATGATTGCGAACAATTTTAGTACGGCGAGTTGCAGTGGCAAAACGTTCGGTACTTTGGTTGAGAAGTTGATCACGCCATCACGGTTCACCCTTCGTTACATTGTTACACGGCACGTATTATCGATGCAAATAGGAAAGTCTAATTGACTTATCTGATCCGTGGATGGTGAAGAGCTTGACAGCTCCCACATGTTTATTTTACTCTAGCTGAGCTGTAAGCAATTAAAAATTATTTAAACTTAAACGTTCATTATTTCGTTCCATTCGCCATGACGGAGAAGTTTTTTTTTTTGTAACCCAATGGTGTTCGGAGCCTACAATACAATCCACATTCCACTCTTATCGTAAAGAACTTCCTTTTACCTCTCCGTATAACTACGTACTTTACCATCCCAAATTGATTTGTCCTCGCCTTGCCATACAATATCTAATCCACCGGAAAACAACCAGCCTCTCTTTGCTGTGGGCAAAACCAGTATACGATAACAATTGATCCCGCATTTTCAACAATAAAGCAGCTTATTTGGAAACATTTGTCACGGGTTCTTTGCATGTTTTGGGTGCCATTTCATTATGGGATAAATTAGTTCCGCTGCGAGCATGAAGGTCGAACCGATTGTTTGGGGCAGAATGAAAAAGAATTCCATAAGGAACCTTGCTGTGCGCTGTGTATGTTTCTATTTACACTGTGAACCGAAAGAATGGTCGAGAAGAAGTTACATTTAAAAATGCACTTTCCATTACCGTTCCGTAGAAGAGCGGTAGAACGCATAAAGCGAAAAGGATTTCCATCCGCTTTGTACCTGCGCGAGGATAAACGGTTGCAATTGCCGTCATGTCATGAAGCGCATTCCTGCACCGGGAACGGCTTTTTCGAAACATAAAACAGCCCTGTCAGCAGGTCTACGTGTGCACCTTCTCCTCGGTGACCGATATCTTCTCGGCTGCAAATCGCCCAAGGAGCTAGGAAAGGTGTGCTGCTGCCACTGCTGCAACCACCGACGAAGAAGCGGGCCAATGCGGTAAGAAAGCCTACAAATGATGCACACTTGAGCACGGTGCAGCCTGCTGTCGTGACATCCGGTGCAACAGCAGCAGCAGCAGCAGCAGCAGCAGAAGGAAAGGTTTCTATGACCCCTCCCCTACATGCCCACAATAAGCAGAAAAGAAACGAAAAAAAAACGCACGAGCGCGCACCGGTGTCGTATAAATTAATTCCTCCCTCGATGTTGTGCTGGTGATGCTAGAAGGTAGCACAGAGGGAGTGAGAGACCCTAAAAGGTGGCACAAATAGGCAAAAGGCAGCAACTTCTGCAGAAGAAAACAAACGGTGTCCAGGGATTCAAGCAGGTTGAATCTAGGACAGTAAGCCGGCAGGTACAGCATCATAACGCCACCTTTATAACACGACGGACCCGACTGAACACCGGTAATAATCAGAGAATTAACCTGCCTCCTTAAAGTGCCGTCCTATTCACCATTCACAACTTGACTATTTAACGTTCGGTTGGTGCATAAAACTTAACCTTGGCTACAAACGATACGTAGATTGCATTAAAAAATAATCCGAAAATATTGTTTTGAGTTTCAAACGTACAGGTGCTAGTGGAGCAATTATATACCGAGAACAAGCATCACAATAAGTATCTTGTTTTCAACAGTAAGTAACTTGTTCGGATGACCTTCACCGGGAGTTTTTTTATACGCTATGAAAGTGTGCAGATTTATGACGAATTGGTTTGCTCATAAATTGTGACACAGGCAAATAAACAGTGTCAATATTTTCACATAAAGCACACTTAACACCTCAATGTCTACGGTTCGCCCACATCTTTCTGCGCTCAGTTCCTTAAGGTAACATTTGCAAATAAACTCGACTGCATCGTATCGGTTTCACTCACTTGGATTATTGTTGTACTCGGGCCATACCGTTGCCACCTGACAGCCTAGCGCACGACGATTCAAGCTCCTGCAGCAAGACCACTTCCTGCCCAACCAGAGTCCCAGATGGTAGCTGAACGATTTCGGACTATACTCTTCACAGACTATGGGAAAAAGAGAGTTAAAAAAAAACGAATATTACACCACTGCTCGCGAATCATTGCAACCTTTGCACCGGCACAAACCTTTCCGAATCGAGGAGATCCACTCGGTGCGATCCTTTTCGCTGTCCGCAACCAGATAGAGCGTGTACTGGGGCAGTGTCGTGCCAGGATAGATGCCGTCACTTTCGCAGTATCCTACTTGAAAAGGATATCCCTGGAAGGGTGGGCGATGAGAAACGAAAAAAAGGAAGATGATTTTTTTACACACGCATTCACCATCGCCCTCTCGTGCGAACTTACATCCGGTGCCGCTGCATCGCCACCCTCGCCTTGCAGAAGAGCCGGTTCCACGAGCCGCACCCCTTTGACGCTGATCCTGCCACGCTCGCGTCGTTTCTGTTTGCATTTTCGGAGGTCGCCGCGGAAATGAGAAGTTAAGTAACAATTAGTAAACTACGGCAAACGATAGGTTTGTTTGTTTCCAACTGGCAAACGAATGTGCAGAAAAGTGTTAAATTAGATTAGGTCTTATTAGTTTAGCGAGTATTTTGTTTGAGCGAATTGTAGACGACGTGAAGCGAAAAGATGATGGTGCAATGATAGTAGAAATGGTTAAAAACGAGCGTTGCTGTTAGTAAGTTGAAGCGGAAAAAATACAGCCATGAGCGACATATGCGTTACAAAAATGATATAATAGAAACACTACATATTATTAAAACACGGATATTATAAAAACGCTAAAGATACGTTAAAATTAAAACATAAAACACCTCGTACAGTAAAATGTAATAACAAACACGTAAAACATGAAAAGTCTCATAAAATCACAGGATAACGTATTCGTAATCAGAAATCAACACACCAACCAATCACATTAAAGTATCAAAAATCTACTACACAGTCAAATTTTAATCCAAAAAAGTTATGTAATATAATATAATCTAACTTCGTTACAAAAAAACTACATTGGAACCAAAACTATCTCAAGAGAAAAACCGTACTCCTATTACGAAGGAGCAAACAACTAGTTGACGGAAAGGGAAATCAAATTCAGTCAGTTAGAAGATACGTTCCGACTAAGACCGTTTCCCGTTTGTGAGCAAGGCGCATCTCGACTGCACTTCAGTACATGGAACCTTCAGTTGCCGGAAATATCACTTTCCACCAAGAACTCTTCACAAGTGACGCTTCATTTCCTTCTCCGGAGCGGCACATCGGGATGGAATGTGATATCGACTCTTTTCGACTTTTGCCGTTGAAGGGTACCCCCCAAAGACGGCACATCATTCCAGCTTCTTGATTTTCTTACCGAACTTTGAACGTTTGGTACATGTACATATACGATCAGAAGCAAATCACCAGAAGGTGGAACGAATGTCGGTAATATTTTCACCCAGAAGCCCACCATGAGTCCAGGGGGCTGCTGCGTGCCGTTCCGGGCAATCCATCTACATTATTCAGCGCGCTGCAAGGATTACAGTCCGTTGAACCCTCATTTCACACACTCAAAGCATCCACCGACACGTTCCAGAAAGACAAAGGGTAATATTAAATCAACGTTTTTTACGTCCTTGCGGCTGCTAAATTATTTCCACTGGTCATAAAAAGCGCATAAGCGCATTTTCGGTCTTCGCACTTCGGAACTGACCTCCCTTTCTCTAATCAGAGACTTTGTTACGGATTTAAGACACAAACTCATTCTTTGCCGAGGTGAGACTCAGCGTTAACAACATCAAACAGATATGAATGCCTCAATTTGTCAGCGGAATTTCTTAAGTAGAAAAGGATTGCTAGATTATATAATAATCAGAAAAGGGTACTCCGACAGGGTATTCCTTTTGCCTTGGAGTGGTCCTAAATGAACTTAAATTCGGGATTCAAGCTGTGAGGGAATAAAATCATGTATTACCATTTCAATCGTCCCGTAAACACGACACAAATTAATCATGTCGTTCTACTCTCCAACCATAGAACAGAGGATCATCATTTGAGATCGTACGTCAAAATGCGTCAAACGAAAAGTAAACTCTCGGTAACAATAGTGTTCAAATTTCAAACTCCTAACAAGGGTCACCCGACGCTGTAAGCGGAAGCCTTTTTGCTTACCCTATTTCTGTAGCATCTTTCGAAGGCGGTGCCCTGTCCAGAGGATGCTCGATGAGAAATAGAATGCAACTAAAAGCAAAGGGTCGAACAATCGAGACCTCTTTAGACGGGACACCCACCTTCCCGGCTGAAATGCAACAAAAGAGCTTCCTACGAATCCTTTCTCTTGTCGAAGCCGCCGCATCTCGGCGTTCATATCAACCTCTATTACATTGTCAAATACATACCCAAGCAAGATTTGTAAGGTTCTATAAATCATGGCCCTCCGAGGGCAAACAAAGATCGACCAAATCGAGAAGCATACGTCGATGGCGAGTGTCGTGCTACGATCCACCCATCCATCCCGGGCGGGGTAAGATGTCCATCCCGGAGACGCGCTTTGAATAGACTGCATTAGTCGCTTCCTCACTTCGAAGAGCCAGAAGTGCCCGGGGGAAAACTAGGTCCCTTACGATGAAGCCATTCACGCTGCCAGCTTCACTTAAGGAGGGTGGGAACGAGAACTTCTACCTACACGGATCGTTGTAGTTCCAGCTGATAGCTGATTTATGTCCCTGCACCAGTCAATAGATTGCCCGACTAGCGACACACAAAAAGCCCGCGCCGAGTGGGAGAGGAATGGGCGGCTTGCCTGCCGCGTAAAAGGAAATGGGTTAGTTGCGGACGGCGGTGTGCAAAAAGTGGGTCCCAGCCACTGGATGTTTCATTTCGAAAACAAAAGGCTTTCGATTTCGACCCGTTTTAATTTTATCAAACGGCGGACACATCTGTCATGGCTTTGTTTGGGTAACATTCAATTACAGTACCAGTATTGAGTGTGTAATTAAAAAAACTGAGCGAAGTAGGAGTTTTTTATACAAGAAAAAATGCAACATTTTATTGAAAAGGTTACCGTCCAACTGTTTGCGTCAAATTATGAACAGATCCTACGGGATGGAAACAAAAAAGGGAGCAGAATCTTTTAAAACACAAATTAACCATATCGTCATTGGATTTGATGCTTACTAAAACTGGTAAACATATTGCTTTACTACGCCGTAGGATGGGAATCGGAGCCTCGATCCAAACAACATAGAATATGCATCCCACTGTTAAAAAAAAACATGAGAAAAGTTTTTTAAAGTCCAAATGGGTGTTAACTTCAATAAAGAGGAGCAAAATTTGCACCATAAACTCCAAAATCTGCAGAGAAAAAAATGTACCCCCAACATATCTAACCCAAAATATCGATACTAACGTAGTTTTAAATAACACACCTCCGCTAACCGCACCTAACCCTCTACAGAACACACATCAACGCTTATCTAGGTCGACAGGAGGCGGACGACATACGGCACAACACACAGGGAGCGATCGCTGAAGTCCCAAGGTTCCTTTCCGAAATTCACAGTATACGCTTGGCCCGCTGCCAAACGATGCTGCTTTCGGGCAAGAGGGAAGATTGAGTGAACTTCTGTGCAAGCTGGGAATCAGCCGAAGCAGCAAGCTTGCCAACTTAAATTATTTCCCCATGGAAGAAATACTCCGTCGTGTGTACGGAAGTCGATTTGGGCAGGCAAATAAAAAAAAAAGCAAAGCAAACACACACGCTACGACAAAAACCAATAATGTGGGCCTATTGGTAAGCCGTGCTTTAAGGGTTTGCCTACGTGATTTAAAGTTTCAGCGACTAAATTCAATTAAGGACATGCACAAATAATTCAACTAAAAAGAACGTAAATATTCCTACACAAGGTAATCTTTTGTTGATTCCAACGATTATAGAAACAATATTAACGTAAATGAAATGTCTGGTTGCGTGCCTTCGGACGCAATTTTAATTATTTAACGACAAAATATGTAATTCATTGAGTTTGCTCTGTAAAAAATACAATTTATGTTGCACAATTTCATCAGCAAACCCAACAACTGACGATTGTGGAGAATATTGATCGCTTATTTTTATGCTAAACTGAAAATGTTCGCATCAAGCAAACCTACCTCTTTAAATCCTAACCCTCGGGAACAGTTCCACTCTCCCTTGTTTTCTCTCCCTCTGTTGCGCGCTTGTAATCCAACGCTACCCGTCCTGTATTGTGAGTTCGTCGCAACTCAGTCTAGCCGGCACACGGGACAAACACAAACACCGTAATCATCAATATCCCGTCGTTTGCCGAGGGGTGCTGCTTATGGGAGGGTCTGTCCACCCAACGCCCAACACAAGACACACACTTCAATGGTCAAACACGCACGCACGCACACAAAACCACGGTCTGCTCTCGCTCTCTGGACGTTCAAACGCGCATCACCGCAGCAAGCAACTCACCAAACCTGAAAAACCTTTTTATAAAAAAAAGGATTTTACTCTTCCATTTCGGTGCTGAAACAGCGGCTTTGTTATGAGAAGATTAGGACAGCCGTTTGGAAAGTAAATTCGAACCACACAAACTTTTCCTCTCCCGGTGGAGGTGGCGATGAAAAATGGCAATTTTTCACGTTTTAAACACAATAAAGGTGTGACGGGTGGAGATTTTTCTTAATGAAAAAGAAACGTTATAGCACCTTTTCGAATACTCTTTTTAACTTATTTCTTTTTGCGTAATTTCCTTTAAATCATTTTCATCGCGAAAACGCACACCCAAAACCTGGACAGCTGGAACGACTAACGCGGTACGAGCGATTAGAAGATTTTCCACTATTTTTCCATCGGCAAACACATCCTGCCAACGCACCAAAATGTCTCCAATGTGTGGCAAACACCCACGGCTATTTTTTCTTGCTTCTCGAAAACACTTTCCTTATTTCATTGCGACAGAAGTGATTTCTGCAGAAAATGGTATCACATCCACGCCACGCAAAATCGACACAAACTTCCCGGACGGTGACCTTTTTCACGGCTTTCCACGGAACGGCACAACAAAACTAACGCACACGACACCTCTCTCGATCTAGGCTCTTCTGGCAAGTGATTTTCCTCCCTAATTTTTTTCTATAGGGCGCTTCTTCCTCTTGTTCTTCTCTCGGTCAACATACAAACAGGATTGGGCGGCTCCTGGCGCGCGTACGATACGTGAGCGTTTTCCACGACACCAATACACGCGCCTGAACGGACGCAACCAGTGTAGTAGTGTTTTCCCGGCCCCCGCCTGAACGTGTGGATGTGTTGCGGGAAAATCGTTCTCCTGCGGAGGCGCGCCAACCACACCAACACACACGGGTATTGGTCGCGTTTGCTCTGCGCCATAAACTAGTAGCAGCTGATGGCACCAATACTAGCAGACGACCTCTCTCGATAGAGAGGAGTGTCCCATAGCAATAAAAAAAAAAGGATGAACAGTGTATAGGTGCGAGAGTTTTCCGACCCGACCGAAACCAGCGTACACCGGGTGGTGAATGGAAAGCAATCATACACATTATGAAACGTTAACGAAGCAACAAGGATGTAAAATGTGTAATTAAATTAAATTATCTTTTCTACATCATACATTTTGAACACATCAAAAACTGAGCTAATTCTCTGTGATATAATTAAGTGCGAAAAGAAAATAAACCTGGCACTTGATTTGCTTCTTCTAGATGACTCTGAGAACGCGAGATGAACGTAACAAAAAAAAAAACAATACAAAAAATCAGGGGAAATAGCAACACCGACGTCAAGCCTCCGCGGAACAACGTTCCCCTCGTTTACATCGAGCCACGGTGCATTAATCCCTTACATCAACAACAACGCAAAAACGGGCGGCTGTTAAAACGACGCTCGCACGATCCTTGTCGAGTGTCGCATCCTTAATCAAATTGAGACTCTCGCATTGGTGATGGTGCGATGGTGGTTGATAGAGCACACATCCTATCTCACGTTTGTTTTGTCTTATCACCTTACTCACACTAACCCACACGAAAGCGGAACGATGGTCTACCGGCCGAACAAGGATGCGCAATTATATTTAGGACACGAATGAAATAATTTATATACCCATACACGGAAGCGGTGTGCGAGTTCGTTAATTTCTAAATAACTTGAAATGATATCAATATTATTTATGAATTGTTTAACTGTTTTTGCTAGTTCAAATGTTTTGATGTCATTATCATTACATTTGTTGTATGAAAGCTATTTATTATCGTTACTTTTCAGTAATTGCTAAACGATATACAATGCTAAAAAAATATGTTGTACTTTTTTCAAATATTTTATATTGGATAAATTATTATTGAATCTCCAAAAAAAAGAAACTATAAACGTTTAACAAATTTAATTAAGCTAAAAAAAAGGAATACAAATGAAAACTTTATGGCAGAAATTTAATTAAACCATTGCGTGCCTAGGGTAAATTCAGCTCGCTATTGCAATCGATACAAAAAAAAAACAAGGAATCCGTTCCAGATGGTATTCGCATGTCAGACGGATAGCAAGCTTCCCAACTTCCTAGGTATCTGTATCGGTATCCTCGCGCGAAGTTTGATAGTTTTGTTCTGTAAAGTCGCACAAAATAGCAAAAACGAAGAAAAAAATGAACACACAATCCAACAATCACGCCACAACCCATAGACCATCGACCCCATTTCATTTTCACATTGCTCTTCCTGGCGCATAGAAATGTTTCCTCCTTTTCTCGTTCCAAAACACACACCCACCAGCGCCAGGAAGACCGACCACTTATCACATAAATTGCGCGCACCAAGTGTGCAACTTTTGCCGGAGCGCACGTCAACGTGCTCTCCTCTCCATCCACGGTTGTTACTAGAAATGCTGCTGGTCGCTTGACATGGCCGCACTGCTCGCAACATGCCCGGCGACGGTGGCACATGAAAATAATGAACGGCACAACATTGTCTCGGTAGAAGGGAGGTTCCACATTTAGCCCAGCCGCTCAACGTCACACCAACGGTGCGCGTCGCTAGGTCAAACGGCATTGATAAAGAATGTATCGTTTTTTTCTGTTTTACAGCGTAAGCAAGCACAACGTTACGATTGAGGGAATTGAAAAGAGGAGACAGTTTCTAGCTTCGGTGTGACAAATATCACAAAAAATTGAGCTTGTTCGATACTTTACAATGGCTGCTTTATGGTTTACGTGTGAGAAAAAAATATAATACGAACAGATAAACATTTCCCAGATGAGATGGTTTGATCGCGATTGAATAGAAAATTAGTAAATATCGCTTCAAAAAGGAATTGTTCTGCAGATTGCATACTTGCAGGATGATTATGATTGTTTG
>JXWZ01009912.1:0-11428 GCA_000956215.1 Anopheles farauti No. 4
GCTCAAATGATCAACGTGACGTACGAAACCAATGGCTACAATGCGTTCATCAAGTGTCCGATGTGTGCGGTGCAGATAAAGGTGTCCAAGCTGCCGACGAAAAAGGGCGATCGGTTCGTGATTTCCAACTTCTCGAAGCATATCATCAAGATGCATTTTTCGCAGCTCAATGAAACCAACGGTGGCGGTGGCGGTGTTGGTGGTGTTGCGAGATCCGTCGGGTCGGAGCGGCACCTGGGCATGGATAACGTGTCCTCGTACTACGGAGGGGAAAACTCTGACAGCAACACTTATCCGTATGATGACTACGGGCCCGAAAAACGCCAGAAACTGGACGAGGATGACGACGAGATGGATCCTATGCCACCGCATTTGCTGCATCCGTACGTTAGCATTAAGGACGAAATTATCGATCTAGACGCGTAGCGCGCACTGGGCGTAGGTTTGCATTTGTCCTTCGTAGAAGGATTGCAAACCGGACTTGATGCGGAATAGTCCGCACGCACAAGTAGCTAGACAATGAAGACAATGAGCCAATTTTTCCATTCCTCAAACAAACCAAATAGCCTCTCTTAGCGTTTTGATTCTCATAGGTAGAATTACATCATTGCTAGAATGTAAGATAGACTGTTAAATTTTATTCGTACGAAGGATTTTTGTTCTTATTGTTTGTCATTGGAGAAGAGGAATGCGTTTTTGGTTGTTTTATTATTTCCATTGCATTACCGTTGTTTAATAAAAACCAGACTAGGTAGGGGCACAAGAAAAGACTTATTTTTGGAACTTAAATGGCTGAAATATGAATGAATCGTTTTTTTTATCGCAATAGTTACGTAGCTAGGGTTGAATAAAATAATTTTTGTAAATACGCAGGAAAATAGCTAAATTATATTAGTAAAAACTGAATAAATGCAGAACAGTGTTCTCTGGGAGCACTTTTTCACTGGGTACCAGCAAGTTTTGACTGATTTGCACAACAAATCATCACGGGACATTGCAATTCGTGTTACAAATTAAATTTGTTTATCTCGCGTTATCACTTGTTTCATCTACTTTTGTGAAATCAGACGACTTTCTTCAAGATACCAATATGAAATTTTGAGAAAGGCACATGCAGCGATAAACCTCCGCTCTCAAAATTCGTTACTAGATGTTAAAACTCAAAACAGGCTACACGTTTGAGATGACTTTCACTGTTATGAATCATTTCTGAACGATCATGAAAAAGAATGCACATTAAAACTGAAGAAAATGTTTGCAAAATAGAAAAAAATGTTTGCAAATCGATTAACGATACTCGAATCGATACGAAATCGAATCGATACTTCGATTAATGATAGAACTTAGATTAACAATAGATTAACTAAAAACATGAGTAAAAATTATCAATCGCACTTTTAAGTGAAGTTGAGGCAACGTTTATTTTAAATATTACATATTCCTGTAAATAAAATTGTCCAGGCGTTGTATGCGAACAGACCGCTGTTCGTTCTGTTATTGCATGCTCGTGTTAGGTTGTACAGTATATTGCGTACAACTTTTTGACGACTTGCATGAGAGAAGTCCACTGGCTTCGTCTTCGTCGATGATCGTCGATAGACGATTTAATATTTAATTTAATTAATATAAAATAAAGTGCGATTAATTTTCAATCAACTACACATACCTACGTGATGAATTAGAATTAGAACCTACGTGGTAGTTAGAATAGTTTTAAAAAACTTTTTTTGCAGGCAAATTTGGGTGAATAATTCCGGGTTCACACGACAGACATTTTAATTAAATCATATATTAAACCCTAACACACCGATTCAATTATATGTAAAATGCGGATGGAGTGCCTGAATCACTTTAAAATATGGGTAGCATTTTTAAGCTCTTAAAACACTTATCGATAGTGATGCTCATATTCTGGTTGTAAATGATTGCTGTTCATGTTTTTTGGATCATCGAGTACCACTTCAAATGGTGGAGATGGCTTTCTAAAACTTCTGAAGTGCGCACAATGGAGTTAGGTGGGAAGCGGGGGAGGAATGGATGATAGCGTAGACAAAATTCCTACCAACTGATGACGGTTTGCTTATCAACTGGGAAACTCTGGCAAGAAGGGTATAAAAAAGGTCCGATGCTCAAGCAAAATCATACCCTTACCTTACAGTACATCCATCAAGATGGTTCACAGCGCGGTTGTGGTTGCTCTCGTTCTGGTCGTCGGGTCGGTGCTGGCCGATCCAATCGGGAACCGCATCGTCGGTGGGCAATTGGCGGACGATACCCAAATGCCGTACCAGATTGCGCTATTTTACAGCGGCAGGTTCCGGTGCGGTGGTTCGATTATTGGCGTTCGCCACGTCCTGACGGCGGCACACTGTTTGCAGGATGGTGATACCGTGTACGTATGCTGGCGTCGATAAAACTGCAGACTCTCGCAAATGGATTCGATTTAATTGTATTGATGGTTACCTTTTCCAGACTGAATCCCGAGCTGTTTGACGTTCACGTCGGGTCAGCCAACCTGAATGCCGGAGGTCAACGTTACCAGGTCCGGGAAGTGTACCCGCACGAGGAGTACGGTAACTTCCAGAACGATATCGGTTTGCTGGAGATGAAGAAACCCTTCCACTTTGACAACTACGTACAGCCAATCGAGCTGATAGATGAGGAGCTGCCGATCGGTACCGAGGTGGTCATTTCGGGCTACGGACGCGAGGGCATGAATATGCCGGCCTCGACGGTGTTGCTGTACACGACGATGTTCGTCGTGGAGAGTGAACTCTGCACCGAGCTAGGCGACGGTCTGATTTGCATCTACAAGGAAGGTCACTTTGGTGCCTGTAACGGAGACTCTGGTGGCCCGGCGGTGTACGACGGCAAGTTGGTTGGAGTGGCCAACTTCGTTGTGGAAACCTGCGGTGGAAATCAACCCGATGGTTATGCGAAGGTGTCGTTCTACCGAGACTGGATCCATCAGCACATCAACTGAATAGTGTATAATTGAGTTTGTGAAATAAAAATGTAATTGGTATTAAGCCGTGTGATGAATGCAACGTGTGCAACCTTCAATGCTTTATGATTTGATTGAATATTATTTATAAGTATGAATATTATTCATGAAAAAGTATAATTTGATACATCTTTATGTTTATTTTTTTGTTAGAGTTCTTTTAATGCGTAGGCCAGTTTCTAAATATCACATTAATTTCGAATGCAGTAAAACGATATTAGGAGTAAAAAAGCGCGTGATGTAAGATGGGCGAAGATTGAAAAAAATTTTGCATGAATAGAAAATCTTAATGACGGTTTCATGTGTCTACATGACCAGAGGAAAGGAAGAGGAAACCCCTGTTGAGGTTAAAAGATGCAAGTAAATTGACCGGATGTTGTTGCTATTTTTTTATTGTCGTTTCGATTCAAAACGTTTTATCTATTTCATGGCTGCTGTGACAGTCGTTTACACAAAATATAAGTTGTTTGCTAAATATTTTAACTTCATTTATTAGAACAATCACACCATGAACGGCTGTCCTTCGAGTTATTTCTTAATCTATCAGCTTGCAAGCATGGCCAACTTCGTCCCTAGGTGAAGGTATCATCGTTTGCAGACCTTCTTTTTTCTGTTCTCTGTCTCGGTCGGAAAAATATAAGATTTCAGCGCCGTTACTTCGAAGAAGGTAATGTGAAAAAAGGGTACCCATGAACTATGCGCCAATATTCCGAGAAGGTGAAAATTTGCCGAAACTAAACCAGAAGCTTCTGATGGATTGAGCAAGATGGTAAATAAATAAGGTTAGAAAATGAGACCAGTCATCCAAGCCACAGTGGTGGCGAATTTTCCAGACATGGTGTTCATGTCGAAGTCTTTATAAGATAAAGCTAACCGGTATATGGAAAAAGCAAGTGAACGTGCGGTAAACGAAGTGCAGGGGTACAGCAATGTTAAAGTTAACATTTAAGATATTGAGATATAAGTGTACAAATGCACCCTAAAGGACAGAAATATAACGCATTGGAAGTTGATTGTCGTAAAAGTGCAATAGTTTTTTTAAATTTCCTTTCATGATAACGATTTGCAGTATGTTCAATCATGTTTCGTCAACATGAAATTCTAGATGTGCATTTACTTAGAACCGTTGGGTACCATTGAAACATGCCATTTGAATTCAGTGTCAGTGGAGAGACTGGGCGGATGGCTGCAATCAGTTAACTTCAAAGCAATTCAATTATAATGGCTCTCATCACGCTTGCTGTGCAGTAGTTCAGATTGTGTCGTTCCTCCGTAAACATTTAAAGAAATCGGTGAACAATTGTTAGAAATGAGAAACACAGTGCTCTCTTTTCCATCGTTTGAAAGAGTTACATGTTCGACTAGATATATTGTTGCGTTCCGGAAAAGATAGAGACACCGTTTGGGATGTCGGTGAAGATTGGAGTGCTTGGAAATGTGTTGACTTAACTAAACCAGTCCTATATTGTTTCTCAATAATAGTCCTGAACGCTCTAGATCAACAGCGCGTGATTCTTACTAAATCTTTTAATAACACATGGACATAGGACGTAAATGGAGGGATACTTGGAACGCTATTGGAACCTGTGCCTTGGGTGATTCATCCTTTCTCATAGGTGTAGGTGAAACTTCGTTTCAATCACAAACAATTTGAATTCTGTTTTTTTGTGGAGGTTAGCACGAATGCTCTCGAGAAATTGATAACTATTGAATGAAAATGTCTATTATTTATGTTCATGAAGCTGCTACATATCGAATCACTATCTCCTCCCTATCCTCCTTTGTCATATAAAGATCTAGGACTGCCAGCTACCAATATGGTTTAGTTAAATACGTACTGAATTTATGTAGACTGTTCATAGTGGACTATACAATTAATTATATAGATGGGTTATACAATGCCATAAGAAATTAATCAATGTAATGAATGTTATTAAATATCTCAGATCCTCGCAAGGTGCGTTGATATTATTGAACACTATTGGTAATATTGGTGGAGGATCTGATACTAATGATGGTGATGGTTTTTATGTTTTTAAATTGAAAAGTTTTTCAATTAATGAAGTTAATACTTCAATTACCTATCGTTTTAAAATTATAACAATCTAAAAATATTTGATTTAAAATATTACACTTTGACTATTAACATTATCTGAGGTTCAATGGGAATGATTCCAAAAGACACTAATGGGTTGATAGATCAGATTAAGTGACCGATCGGGTTCCCCATCCACTTGACTATTAATTGCTGATAGCAATAGTGATAGCAACTAGTGTAGTCCAGTGCGAAGTTCGACAGTCGACACGCGCTCAATCTTCTTAATCGTTTGATTGTTCATATTTGGAGTGCGAATGAAAGTAAACAAGCCTAAGCCAATCATAAAACAAGCATAAGATACGAAATATTGTGATTGGAGACAAAATATAAGAATTTATGTGGAAGAGATTAAAAAGTGTTGGTAATGGTCGCTAAATAAAATTGGTACTGAAAAAAGGAAAGACCGAAATCTTTAATTTCGAATGCAAAGAAATAAAAATCGAATCTTTTCTATCGATCATCTTGCGATCGTGAAAATAAAAACAGATAATTGTATCATGTAGAATTGATATTCCGAACTCCGATTCCGATATTCCGATTATCATATTCCTTTAAAGTTTGTTTAATACTATCTTGTAGATATCTCGTCTAAACAATATTTCCTTTGGTAGCTGGAAGGGACAGTAATAAACAGTAAATACTTGATAATTAATAATAATAACATAATTAATTAATAAACAGTAAATACTTGGTAGAAAAGGCTCTTTTTACTTTTTTACTTCGGCTTATATTTCGGCGTAACAAGCTGAGCTATCTTTCTAACAATTAATAATCATGTCAAACTACATCTTTGCAATTTCAGATTGTCAACAAAATACCGAGTCGGTAACAGGCTTTAGTGAATCTTTTTTTTTCGAAAACCAATTAAATATTCCAGGAAACGTACTGCATGGAAGGAATTTTTTACACATAATATATTACACAATTCCATTCAAACCATTGCCGTTTTTAATTGAAACAACCAATGACAAGTGCTCTCGTTGCCATCGCTGTATGTTATTTCGTGAATAAAGCCGCATTTTTCGGATCGGACCGTATTTGAGAGTTTTCCGTGTCGTTCGCGTTCGAATAAAGTGAACGATTGATTATGTTCGAGGAAAAATCTTTCAAACACGTTCCGCGGCGGTAAATTACAGTTAATTTTCATTACCCACCAATTCACGTTTAACTGAAGCCACGGAACTGAAGCCCAAACAACCCCCGGGCCCCTCTGGGCTTAACTTTGTGCCAATAATTATGATGAGAGGTGTATCGAATTCATCGCTGCTGAATGATCAGTGCACAGTGTAGTTGTGTGTTTTTTTTTCGCTGTAGTTCCCACACATGCCGTTCACGTTGCAAATAAAATGTTTCACTGCCGGGAATGGCATCGACGACATACATTAATTACCATGCTCCTATCACGGAGGAAACCATTCCAATGTCACGTAGGGACAGCGGCACATAAATGCCGAACATTTATCTTGCTTTCAGGCTGATGTATTCTATGGTACGTATATATATATATTTTTTTTTTCTCGTTTGCGTTTCGTGTCGCCTGCCCGTTCGGATCGTTCGTTAGGCCGCAGTGCAATTTAAAGCCTGTCCCGGGCCGGTTTGAAATAAATGGTCACAGTAAATTGTAGCTTATTTTGCCTGGGCGTGTGGTAGTTTTGGGTTGCGCGGGAGGTTGTAAATCAAGTTTATTGCAACAATTAGCATCGTCTTCAAGCGTTTACCGGTGTCAACCGATTTAATCGAGCTTAATCTTGGTAGTGTCGGATCGCGTAAAAATCTAATCTATATGTTATTGCTCGATGGTTGTTTAAGAGGATAAAAAATTTGGACACACATTTTTAACACACGTTGTAAACTGTATATCAACATGAGAAGAGAATGTTTCAGTAAAGAGTATTCAATTAAAGGTATCATTAAAGTTTGTAGTCGTAAGAGAGAAACGAAATTAAACAATTGTTCGAACAATTGCAATTAAGCAACAATCCTACCGTGTGTGCTTTTCATTGTATGGATATGTAAAAAAGCAACAAGCCACCGATGCCCTTGAAGCGAAGAAGAGATAACATTAGAAGAATATTGTACATGAGAAGTTCAATTTTCGTGTTGATTCGTCATTTACACGTGTTGATGCACGCTTGAATTCTCCATTTTAATTGGCTAGCTACACTGAACAAAATTTCCTTGTTTTATTCTATACATGCTTAAATGAAAGATAAAATTTATTTCGAAATTTAAATTCATTCAACTTATTCTTGATTCAACTTTGAGTGTGACACATGAGCTAGTTACTTTATTTATTGGTTAAGCTGTCAAAGAAAATAGTTCAAAAAGGAAATAGTACAAATATATCAAATTCCACAGCGTTCCAAACAATACTCGCGGAAAGATGTATAGGGTAATTTTTAGCACGCGTTGAACGTGATAGTAACAGTAGGCTACAAATCGCTCACAAAAATTAGACTCCGGATAATTTTTTAAATTTTATAATAATTGATTACTAGGATTGGATGGTTTACAATTAAATTTTACAAAGCCTTAAAAATATCGCTATACTTTAGGTTTATAAAACGATTGTTGTGTGCATTACTTATTTGATCGATTTTATTCCATCTGTTCCATCTTTGTATTCATTTGAAATTTGATTTTAAGTTTAAATTGAAATATGCAGCTGTATCTAAAGCTTTATTAGGTGTGATATTTCATAGTGAAACCGTACAATACAAAAATTCTACAAACTTTTAATTAAAACAACACAGCAAATTTGCTACACTCATTCGCTTCCACAGCACAGTGCAAAGTTTACATTTTTCAATACGGTAAAAGTAGCACCGTAACTAGTGAAAGCGTACTTCAAACGGTCGTGCGGTCAGGTCTGTGAAATGGCAATATGACGGCTATGGTAATGGTATCATGGATTTATGAGATCCTTTTTTTCTGTTATCTTCTTGGTATTCCATCTTTGTTTTTGATTTTTTTTTGTTATCGAAAGGGCTTACATCGCAGAAATTTTCACGATTGATCGATTCCACCAGAGTTGGCCGACATGGCGGGTGATCCCACCATTGTTTACATAGCCATAGCCGCCCCGGTTCGGCCGGGCCGTTGTTGTATTTCGCTTTCCATCGCTTTCCCACGGTTCTCACCGCCGAGAGGTAAAAGTTAGGCATAACTTTGAACCTGCGAAATTGCTTTTCATCGAGCCCCACGGGCCCGCATCCATCCGCCTCCCGCCGGCCGTTTATCCCATTTCGGTTCGCAACGGTTACAGCCAACCAGCGGCGGAGGAATTTCGGTGGTACACAAAATCAAGAATTTTTGCAATTATTTGGATTTGGAAATGTGGGTACACGCGTGTTGCTGTGTGATCTGTGCTAACCGCTGTTGTCCTTCACTGAGCGGCCTGAAATGTATCGAAGGCGCAAGTTTTTAGTAAGCAAGGCACTGGCGATGAAAGTTGAACCTTGCAGAGGACAAACATACACGCCGGTAACACGATTCGCCACAAATCGCTTAACGCATTTCGCATGAACAATCTGCTGGACTGAAAGCCGATAAACTTTAAGTCGTACTAGCGATGGTGTGGGTAGAATGTGTTCACTGAATTTTAGGGGCGGTATCCTGGGGCGGTTGGATGCAAATCGAATTGGATTTGAGTTGCACTTTCAAACACCCTCTCCGTGAAACCAGAGAAGGGTGCAATCCGATGTACATTTTTTATTGCTTGTCATTATCACTAACCGTCACCTGCCGATTTTATTGATAAAATAGTTCGATAGCTGAGCCCAACATTATCATAAGAGTACGAAAATTATATTCATGCAGGTCGGTGAAGATTAAGTAAGATTTCGGAAATAGTTTTATGTTGTACTTGCAAAATGTTTAACACATGTTATAATTCATATATACAACTTACACTTCATTTATGTCTACAATCTTCTGCGTTTTTTTGCTTCTGTAGTAGATCAAAGAAGTACAGACAAAATTAAATTCTACAACACGAGTATAAAAACTCCTCTTCCTCTCCCTCTCTTTTTCGTTCGACCGAAGTCATATGCCTGACGTTTTACCACCTTTTCTTGGACAGATTTTTACCTTCATAGGGAAACTTTCCGAATGGGATCATGGTACCGGTCCTATCGTGTTAAAGAGTGGCACCACTAACACTACACCATAGTGTATATATAAAAATTAGCAAAGTAAATCTAGTACTATGTGAAACGTATGAACTATGTATAAACCATTTAAATATTTTTAAAGCAACGATTTTCTCCACGGTGTGCCTCGGATCAAAAGTAAGGTTAGAAAGCAGTGGAAAGTTAAAGGTTTGCAACATTCTACACAAATGCGTTAGAATTAGACATAATCACAAAAGGTCTGCTGTATATGTTTTCCTTGAAAGGAATTTAAGTTTGACTATGTAACTAAACAGGAAGATCTAGCTTTTCTACGCAACAGAATTTCCCTTTATCCTTGTCTGAGGCATTTGTACTTTTGATATAAAAAAATAAAAGAGGCATATAAACAAGAAAGGAGAAAACAATTCTGGGGTTAGAAATTGAACAGTAAAAATGAGGCAGTCGATGCTGAAATAAAAAGCATTAAAACGATGGTGTGTTTGTTACCATGGCAAATACATTGTGTATTCAGAAAGTAAATCCAAGTAGGAGGAGGATTTTCTTTGCTGAAGTAGAATGATAAATGAATCATAAAATTTTAATTATTTCTGAATCATTTTTAAAAAGAAATGATTTTCCAAATGTCGTTTTCCCAGAAAAAAGTACTCTTACGGAAATACGTTCATCGTCCTTTGGGATTCGCAAATCCACTAATCTATCCACTCCATAGGAAACATGCCTTTCAATGCATATTTTATTCAACACATTTTGATCGATGTAGAATTTTTTTTTAGATCAAACATGTATTATTAATCAATATTTATACTATTATCTGGAACACATCTGGAACACATCTCCTCTTCCTAAAAGTTTTATGGATATCTATTTATATTACGGGTATTTCACGACATTATGGAAGCATTGGTTTGGTTTCAATCGGTTATTAAAAAGAGCTTCCACCGTAACAACCGCTTCCAATCCTTTGCATTAAATCAGTTAAAGCCGTGAAACGGTCATTAAATTTGATGCATTAACCAGACAAAAAATATATATAAAAACAGAAGCTTGGTTTCGGCCCCGAAAACCAATCCCCACAAAACGTAGTTTATTTCACACAACATGTTACAACGCTAGCAGCCCAGACTAGATCACATCAACCCTTCTCCCTAGTGACGCGTATTTCAACTACGCCCTATTGTTATCCTTCCCGAACGCAGCAGCGAACTCGTTTATTTATGTCGATTCCTTGACCCGTTGGGAAGGAGGCGCCACGCACCCACACGTGACCTTCTGCTGACCGATCCGGAGCATTGGGTATCGGTTTCGTCCCGATATGCGATATGCTTCCCCGGGCAGCTCGTATGCTCATTTGTTACGTCAATTAGATTTCCCGTGTATTATCAACATTGTTTACTAGTCCATTACCACGTTCTTTGTGAGCGCATCGCCACCGTTCGGGTGGTCCGTGGAAGGAAAATCGAAACGGATCGTATTCTTTGCGCCACTGCGGTGGAAGGAGGTTGATGGTTCGCACAGCGCGTGTGACCTGCTCGAAGAAAAACCGTCCGATCGCACACAAAATAAGCCTACGCAGCACACTGCCTCCCGGTTGGCCCCATTATTCAATGCGCTGTAATGATTCCGGATCCAGAGAGGCGTAATAAAGCGTTCCCGAGTCGGTCGTACGCGCGTAGGCGCCGAAAATGTGACCGATTCGCAGAAGATTGTTGTTAAAAAGGTGGCCCAAGCCGCCGTACCGGGTATTAGCTGTAGCTTAGGCCGATGATTCCAGATTGAATCGGGCAATTTTTTCACTTCGATTGGCAAGAGCAATCATACTAATCAAATAATTAATTAATTGGCGACATAGAAATGCTTGTTCCCATGCCCGTCGCTGTCGACCGTGTGGAACCGGTAGAAAATATTGCTGATAGATTGGGTTGGCCAGCTTGTGGTTTGGATGTCAACGCTAATCGGCCGAGGGGGGGTTTGGTTGCTAGTTTATGAACTCGTGCCCTTCTACCAGTCGCCACTGATGAGCTTCTCTTGTTTGGTTCTGACGGCTTCCTTCCAGACTGGAACCACGCCGAGCTCCCCGGTACGATTGGATCTTAACCGGTACTAGACGGTAAGCCTTGCGTGGGAAATGCACAGACAGGATCGGCGGGGCAATTTCAGTGTAGGAACAAAAAAACATTACACACACACACACAC
>JXWZ01009917.1:5000-20111 GCA_000956215.1 Anopheles farauti No. 4
AACGGGTAGAGAGTAATAATTACGTACGAGCAAAACAAAAACAACAAAAAGTGTAGGAAAAAAACGAATTCAGTAGCAAATCAAAGGAAAAGCAACTCTCTCTTTCTCTTTCAACCTAAAGAACCCTAGAGAGGAATGCTGGTGGTGTGTATACAAAGCAAATCAGCGAAAACCCAACTCAAATCAAAAGAGATATGTAGCAGAGGGCGGCAAACAGTGCTGCAGGCGGAAGGAGTTTGAACCATTTGAACGGAAACCCTACAACAGCGACGGTAAGGTGACATATAGTAGTTTTTAGTAGCATTAGCGTGAAATCGAACGTGGGCGGAAACCAGCGCGTGCACCAGCACGAGCTACGTTTAGTTGTTGCGTTCTTCATTTATGTGTCGCATCTATAATTCGAGATTTTCCCTTATTCAGTCCGTAGTGCGTGTAATTGCAGTAAGGATAAAACCATTTCTTTAACCGTAGTTCGCGAGCAGCGCGTTATGTTTGCAGTGATACAGCAGCTCTTTCGCTCTCTCACTCGCTCTATCTCTCTCTCTCTCTTTAGAACAAGAAAAAACAAACAAAACAAAACAATTAACTCTGCCGCACACACCGACGATGGATCACCGCGACACGTGCCGGTAAGTCATCGACACACCCTCATACGTGTAGTAAGTCACCATGTCGGGTGTCTCCAAGAGTTCGGAAGTCTATTCTAGCGCAGATGAAGAATTAAGAAAACAAAAACTCGAGGTTAAGCAAAGTGACAGGGAGAAAAGGACCTTTAACGGAAGAGGAAGCAAACCCTAGAAAAAGGAAAACCCAAAAAACTACACAAAAAACAGCAGCAACAACAACAACAACAAACAAACAAACAACAACTCACAAAAGAGCGTTGTAGATATAGTTGATCGTCGTTTCATGATAGTTTATTCAGCATTACTGATAGATTAGCTGGCTTACCACTACTAAAACAAAAGTGATTGTGAATAAAAACCTAGAATGAACAAAAGCAATACCTACTAGATGGCTTTTTTTTCACTGGTGTATTTTTTCGACCAATACTTTTTCCCAACCGTTCCAGCCGTCATTTGTATCGCCATCTTTCCGACTCAGTCGGGACCTGCTTTGTGCAGAATCGTTTGCGATTGTTATCGTCGTACTTATTTGGTCTAATCGTCAAGACGAACATCTTCCTTCGCCACCGACAGGATGTCTGGTCCGCTAAAAAGCACAGCCTGCTCGTAATTTTTTAATTTGCCTCCTTAATTCTCCTCCTCCATATCCCTTATTCGCATACCCCACCGAGGAAAGTTCTTAATACCCTCCGTTCGAAAACGAGATGAACATTGACGTCTTCTGTCCGGATGACCGAAGGTTCATGCCCGTAGAGGACTAACGGTCGTATCAGAGTGCGGAGTCGCACATTTTCTGCGGGATTGGAGTCTTCTGGATCTCAGGAGTCTATGGAGCCCGTAGTAGGCACGATTTCCCTGGACAATGCGCCTTCGGATTTCGTTGCACATGTTATTATCCGATGTTATGATCGTACCAAGGTAGCAGAACTCTACGACCTCAAGATCGTCACCGTCGCCAAGATCGTCGGCGTCAACTTATACTCTGCTCTCCAGGCGTGCTCTATCACGGTCAGAGCCCCCGGCGATGTTGAACAGCAAACAAAAGAGTCCGTCACCTTGCCTAAGATCCTGATATGAGTGGAACGTGTCCGACATCCGATATTCTTACCTTGTACCGAACGCCATCCATTGTTACCTTTAGCAACCGCACTAACTTTCCAGGGAAGCCATTTTCAGTGCGATCTATGGTATCTTAGACCGCCTTGAGGTCGGTGAACAAGTGGTGCGTGGTGATCTGACGCTCCCGGCATTTATAGAGGATTTGCCGCAGAGAAAAGTTTTGGTCGCTTGTCGCTGACTTTCCTCCAACAAACCGACGAAATCATTGGCAAGCGGCGCGAGTATGCAAAATAGAGTTTAGGACAGGATCTTGTAGGCGGCATTATGATTGCTAGGAAGATGGCACAGTCCAATTTAGCGCCATTTTTATGTACTATCCAATGTCCACTCCTCCGGCAGTTCCTCGTGCTCCCAAATCTTCTCGATCAGTTGGTGCATGGAGACAACTAGCCTCTACGGGATCACCTTTAAGAGTTTCGCGTCCAGTTACACGCTGTCAGCACTTTAGCTGTTTGATGGCTTTGGAAAACTTCTCCAAGGATGGCATGGCCACCTCATCGCCCGTGCGCCTCCGGAATCTTCTGATTCCGTTCCATTCAGATGTCCGATCAAATAGCAATTCCAGCTTTCGATGTCCTCTCGCTCATATGTAAAAATATTCCCTGTAGCGTCCACGCACATGGCGATCTTTAGCGATAAAGCCATTTCGTGCTACATCTTGTAGAATTTGCGAGTTTCTTCCGACTAAGAAAGCTGCTCCTTTAGTTGTTCGTCCGACTCTTTGAAACGGAGCTTCTTCTCCTTTATGAGCAGGGTCTGTCGTTGTCTTAGCCGTCCATAGCAATCCACGTGCTGACGGGTCTCGTGTTGATGCATACGGACGCGTACTCGTCGTCGAACCATGCCTTCCTCTGGCTACGCACTACATGGCTAATAGTTTGCACGCCTGCACTGAGGATGGATTGCTCCTCCATACACCAGTGGGCATCAGGTGTCAACGTTGCAATTTCGTCGTCTTCCAGTAGCGCTTCCCCGAGAGCTGTTGCGAAGTTCTCCGCTACATCAGCAAGTTTTAGCCGGTCCATGTGGAGTAGAGGGGTGGGCTGGTACCATAGTTTATTAACTACGGACAGTTATACCCGTAGCAGAGCCAAAATTGAGGAGGTGAAGACCGTTGTCTTTTGTCAGTGTTAGGCGCTGAAACTACCTATATGCGTCCTCCCGTCCAACCTGAGATCTCATATGACAATCTTCACGTCGTGTTGTAGGCATCGGTCATACTCCCTTTCCAGTTGCGCAAAAAACCTACCTTTTCGTCAAGGTGCGGACTATGCACATAAATAATGCTCAGCTAGAAGAAACGGTCTCGTATTCTCGAACTGCTCATCCGCTTATTGATCGGTCACCATCCGACCACTCTTTTCTGCACTTATCACTTATCACCAGGAACGTCGTACCGAGTTCATGTTTATCACCACCGCTCTGGTTGATCATGCGAATCATCCAGTTAAAATGCTACTATCTGAAAACCGTGGGCTCTCACCTCATCCGAAAGAATTCGGATACTTCCGGGGGGATGTCAGAGATCGGCAGTTCCATGTACCGAGTTTCCAATCATGAGTATTTATTCGTAGCGCAGGTCCGTCATGGTTGTCCCGATACTAATGAATCTTTTGGTGTCCATCCGTTACGGCATTACTGAAGCTGGCTTTGCAAGTACACTCCCTCAACCGCCTGTATCGCATGCGAGTGCGCTCCTATTATTAATGTTCGTAGACAAGACTTAAAAGGATTTCAGCCGACCTTATCATGGATGGAGACATGTTCCCGTTCTGTATGCGATGGACGTTTTGTGTAAGAGAAAACTACGGAGAACCTGAGTAGCCTTCAAGAGGCGTCGGAATCCGTACCCGTCATAGTGGTACATTTCTGAACATGGGCTAGGCTAAACTTAAATACAGGCCACCACCTTGAAGGAAATTACCGAGTTCCTCTGAACTTGCGAGACTGACATCCTAATATTGTTCAATAGTTCCAAGCCATCTTAGCCAAGCGTTTCATTGGGTTTTAAAAGCTCCGGGAGGTACAAGGAGGCTTCTGAACTGTCAGTGAAATGTTTTAAAGCACTATAGTGGCTCGACTGCGTCACAAACACTTTTGTTCAAAATGATGATCTATTTTTGCTAACAAATTGTATTGATAGCTAGCGCATATTAAATTAAATACTGTTGGCATAATATCTTTTGGACCTATTGAGTGGTGCTCGAGGAATGTGTCTTGCCTCATCTACCAAATCATGTCAATCAAAGGTCGATCACAATGAGGATAACAGAACAAACAGAAGGAGATAACAGGCCTGAGTGGACACGAACTAAAAACTCACCTCCGATCAGGAATCCAGTAGAAAGGTAGCCTCCCAGTCCTACATACCAATTAACGCCGCAGCTAATCTTCCCAGTGTACATTAAAACAAATAATCTTTCCCAACTTTCTGTGCTTGATTATTCCACATCTATCTAAATAATTTCCAAATACTAATTTACTCCACCATTTACTGGGTACTGGATAACTGTGAGCTCACCATCCAAACAAATGACTACTATGATATTTTAAAAACTGTTACGGATGAACGGATGAATTGAAAGAAAAAGTAACGAATCGAAATCTACGTTTTCCAATCTTTTTATTTTGCTTTTTAATTGCGCAATCGGTTAAACAGATACAAATTGTGTTATAAATATATAAAATAGTATGAAATAGTGTTTGTTTAGTTTACCACACATTGCCGCACATTCACACGAGCACATGCAGACCCGAGGGTCATTCATTCCTTCCTTGTCTGTTCCTTGCTACCATGGTGGGGCACTGTGGGTATTCTGTTGTGTGCTTGCGTTTCGTTTATGCTCCTCATGTTCACAAGTTTATCTTTTGTTTGCGTTTGTTCGATTCACTGTCGCTGTATGAGTGTGAGTGTGTGTATGTGTGTGTGTTTTAAGGAAAAAATCCCAACACACGTTCTGATTTTGCGCATCTTTGATTTTGTTTACAAATCGTTAATCGGTTTGCCGATGCGGTTGCGTTTGCCACTTCCGCTACTATGATTCTATACTCAATAATATGCTGTAATAGTACATGCATTTGATTATCCTCATCAATTCATCGTAAATTTAACGCGCAAACGCTACATTTATTAGTAGATGATCACGCACACCTCTTTCATTTCAAATAGTACCATATTAATATACGCTAGGGTCGCGTTCTCCTTCCTGCGCACAGAGCTCCCACCGTTGTAAGTAGCCAAAAAACCATCGCATGTTTCTAGTGTCACATATTTCATCTAAATTTCACGTTTTCCCCGAGTTTAATAGTAATGCTACGTTCTCGTTTTATCTGGATTTCTTTTTATGTGTGTATTGTTTGCAATAAGCTCGAGCCGAACACAATTTGTTGCACATCATGTTCAAAGCTGCATCATCCGGTTTCGCACAAGTTTTCAGGCATTACAGGACGCAAAAGCGAAAGTGTGTCTGCTGGGTGTGTGTGTGTGTGTGTGTATTATGCGGGGTTCTAATGACAACACTAAAATACTACAATAAACTGTAATTATTTATTAGACGCTATTACACTATGGGATTTGCTGGGTTAAAATATTCGATTATTTCACGGCTACAGCGCAACAGTTACGCAACTCCTGTTTCTCCAACGCTTCCTCCTCCTGCTACCTTCCTCCCATTGACCATGCGTTATTAACATTATCCAAATATTCCTAAAAAGCAATAACTTTAGCAAGCTGATTGTATTAGTTCTAACACTACAAAAAAAAATGATAAGAGAGAGCTTTTGATAAGGCGATGCACGAAACAGAAATAACAGTCTTCTAAAAGTACTGAACAAGTAAAGAGTTTAAAACTTCAAAACAATCAAATTTGGATAGTTTGTGACGTACTAAAAAAGCGAAACAACGTTAGTTAAATAGGACAGGACACGTCTCCTGCGAAAGGCAAAACAGGAGCTACCACTGAGGTGGAGAAAGAACACGACAGCGAAACGCAATTAATTTTTACAAACAATACCTCACGCCACATACACGTCACCTCTCACTCCCTCCTCCAGCTTAACGGCAGTTTTATATGAAACTTTTGTTTTTGGTATTGCGCGCACACACACAACGTCTTCAACTCAACTTTCAATTCCGAAACAAAACTTGCTGGAAAAATTCTGCAGCGCCACACATTTAACACGCTTAATAATGCTGGTTTTCGATCACCATTCTCATGTACCCTCCCTCTGCTTTCCTTCTTCAAGCGGTTGTGTGTTTGTATGTGTGTCTGTGTATGTATGTTTTACCGAAAAGGCGCTCCCGTGGCGGGAATACAAAGATTCGAAACGTAATATTATAATTACTAATCATCATGCTTGGCATAAAAAAAGAACGAAAGATACACTCCTTCCTATCGCTATCATTCATAGTAGTGGCTAAATAATTTCCGACGGAGGAAATCGGGAGGTTTAACTCCCGCGTTCGTCTTTCGAAAAAGCGTTCGTTTATGTCTATTCTTCGTTTGCTTGTAGCGGGGAGCCTTTCGTATAAGCATAAGCAGGCAGGCATAATATTGCATCCGTATGCTAACTTTCTCGAATCAAGGCTGTCTTTGTTTTTCATTTTCACTTCCCACGACACGCATACAGGTCTGTGAATTCGCATCACCATGTTCGTTCGATGAAAGTACGTGGTCATTTGATGATTGACGTGTGCTCGCGCTTATATATATATGAAGGGTATGCGAGTGATAAACTTAAACTGGTGCATCCTAGGCACGCTATGCTGAGAAGTGAAGGACTAATGTATGCTCATATTTGCTCTTTCCAAGCGAGCATTATGACTCACTTCTAATGTAATGTATGATATTGAAGGGGTGCGCGTGTATAGATTTAGACGAATATTTTTTTTATGATCTTCAAAAAGATTTTTAGTGTAGGTGAGGTGTATAAATCGTTACTTAACCGAAAGCATATCGCTCTCTTTACTCTACGCATTTTAATCGCGCTGCAAATAAACACGGTTAAACATTAGGAATATGTGTGGGTGTGTGTGTATGTGTGTGTATGTGTGTGTGTGTGGTTACGAATTACAGTCACGACCATCGATTGAATAATCAGCACAAACGTTAGGCCATGTTTGCTTTAGTGACATCACATTGCTTGCGGAACAGGCACGAGCAATTGGTCAGCGGCCTGCTGCGGTGGGTCAGCCAATGCCACATCCACCGATTCATTGGCCGTCCCATTCGTGGCGGCCACCTCAGGGGCCGCCGTCGTCGTAGTCGATGCGTTCGTAGGCGACGCCGCCGATTGCGGTTGTGGTTTCGTACCCACCGCTTTCTTCACACCGGTAGCCGATGCTGGCGAGGCAGCAGGAGATTTCTTCGCCACCCCGTTCTGCTGCACCTTTCGGACAGCCGGTGAAGTGGCGGTGGTTTTAGGAGCCAGCGAGGCACGCGTAGTAGTGGTTGTTTTAGACGATACCGTCGAGCTTGCTGACTTCGTCGCCGTTGGTTTAACATCGAGCGTTTTCTTGGCGGTTAGCGTGCTGCTCGTTTTGGTAGCAACGCCTGCTGTTCGGGTTGCTCCGATCCGAGGAACGGTGCTGCTACTTGTGGTAGAAGTGATGCTTGATTTCGTTGTTTTAGAAGCGCCATCAGTCGTCGTAGTACCGTTTGTAAGCGTACTCTGAAACATTATTTTAAATAAATATAAATTTTCTGTTGAAACAAGGCTTAACACACATGGCTACATAATACAGTGAAACTAATCAAAAATAACATCTACCAAAGCTATTATTATTTCACCATTAGTTTAGCTATTAGTCATTTCACCACTCTCGAACAGAAATTCACCGAAATATTCGCGATACGAAACTCTTTTCCCGCTAAGGAAACAATGAAAATCATTCATACCTTCGTTGTAACGGTTCTTTTTGCCATGGTTGTGGCGCTGGTGGTTGTTTTTGAAGGAACTGATGCACTCGATACGGCGCTCGAGGGTCGCGAGGTGACGGTGCGTGTCGTGGTGCTAGTGGTGGACGACAGACGCGAAGAGGTGGTTTTTCCTGCTCCAGAACTCGTAGTAGTTGTGCCTGCTGGTTTAGGGGCCGCAGTTCTGTCAAATGTAAACGTACCATGTCAATCATCAGTCGCCAATTGTCATACATAACCACATTGAGACAAGTGTATTTTACTACACATTTGCGAAACATAATAGCCAACAACTGGAATGTTACGCAATGAAAACCTGGCATAAAACGGAATGTACGGTGATAATAATTTAAAAAAATGATATTTTTCACAACTTCATTTTTGACGATTTTAAGGCTTTTTTTATCCTTGCCGAGGGTATATCATAGCTTAATAAAAAAAAGATTCAACCTCTTTTACTCTAAGGAAATCAAATTTCCAAGGAAAGGAAATCAAATTACACATTTGACACGAAGAAATCATCTTTCATCTCGAGCGATTATTATGGATTTTTTTATGTTTCGATAGATAAAGACACCTTCAAATGTAACCAAAAGTCTGGGGGTTTATGCGCGTTTATGCACACTTAGGAAAAAGTAGCAACACACTCTTACCTGGTAGCTGAACTTGCACTGGCCGGTTTCGTGGTGCTTGCCGACGAAGCAGAAGAGGCCTTTGCCCGCGCGGCCGCTACGGACGACGTGGTGGAAGTAGTCTTAGTTGTAGCAGTCTTTACAGAATCTGTAGTCGGTTTCTTAGTTCCCAGAGATGGTTTGCTGGATGCAGCACTTGCCGGACGATCCTTCACTCCATTCGTAGTGACCGCAGTGGTTGACGACTTTGAAGTGGTGGTTGTAGTAGGTGCCTTTTTGGCGGTACCAGCCACGGGTGGTTTACGTGCTGCTCCAGTTGTGCTGGTGGTTCCAACACGGGGAGGAGCAGTCTTGGTAGCACTATCTTTGGGGACTGCAGACGATGGTTTGCTGGAAACACTTGAAGCAGCCGTCTTCTTCGCACCGACGGTTGTTGCAGGCGAGGCTTTTGGCTTTGTGCTCGACTTACTTGTTGCGGTGGCTGCCGTGGCTACTGCAGCGACTGCTGCAGCCGTAGTAGCAACTGCTGCAGTTGCTGCCAGCACGTCAGCAACGCTTTCCTCGTCCGTCAACTTTACATCAATAACCTTATCATCAGCCTGCGGGATTTCTGCCACACTTTGCTCCGATTGTGCCGTGAGCGGCTGCTCGGCCACGCTCATTACATTTTGATCAAATACGTGTTCAGCCACAAGCGCTTCCTGATGATGCTGCTGTTGGTTTGGTTCGAATGGAGTCTCCGATGGAACAACCGGACCCTCTCCGGAGATTAGCCCAGGCTGCGGATCATAAACAGATGCTTCCAACGCCGACGATTCCTTAAGGAATTGCGTAGGTACCGATTCCTGACAAGGAGAAGAGCTTCCCGAACGTTCCTTCGCTTTCGACACCATTTGTTCAATGGACGATTCCAGCATTTTATATTCTGGACTCTGCGATATATCCGAAACGGCAGATTTGGGAATGAATTCATGTCCAGCTTGATCATTTTCGTAACCGTAAGATTCTTGTAGCGTTAATGCATCGACGGTCCGCACTAACTCATCAGCGGAAGTTATCTTATCCTCCGTTTCCTTTTGCTCCACATTCAGCTCTTCCTTGGCGCTGTAAGTTTCAGCTTGGCTGACTGTTTCGATTAGGTCCTCCTCCGTCACGGCTTGTTGTGCAGCTTCAATCGGCGCCTCCTGTGCTTTGTCTTCTTCGTAATCGGGGAGATTTTGTACCGTGTTTAGCAAGTCCAGTTCCTCTGTCGGTGCGGTGGCCTTGGTTTCGTAATAGTTCGATGCGTTGGTTGGTTCGAGAAGCTCATCTACATTGTCATCTACTCGTAGAAGATAGTTAGCAGTAACACCGTTCTGCATGTCTACTCCATTCGATGCACCGTAAACCGACTGTTCTACGACAGTTTGATCATTGAAACGACTCAGATCAAACGGATGCACTGACCCCAACGGAGACTGCAGATGTTGTTGTCCGGTAGTATCATCGGGTACAGTTGCACCAAATTCTTCGAACTCATGCGGTCTTTTATCCATTTCCGTTTGAAAAACAGTCTCTGCCGGCACGTCCAGATCTTCCATCGATGCCATCGAACCCTTGCGAGGACTCTGCGCTACAATTGCATCATCGCGCATCTTGATGTTCTCGTGCATCTTCGCTCCCACCTCAGCAGCTACTGGCAGTCCAGTGACGGGAACGAATTCCTTTGCATCTGGGTTCAGCTGCCAGGAATGATCACCGACAGCACCACTATCCAGCTGTTGATGCTCTTGAAGGTTCATCATCTTTTCTTCCGTTTCGTAAAGATGCTTCTCAGTCATTTCCTCACCATCAGCAGTAGGACTCATGGTCTCGTCCATACTGGCACCGAAAAGATTCTGGTTGTATTGTTGGCTATGCTGCTGCTGTTCGTTGAAATTTTCCACCGGTGACATAGGCGACTCAGGGGAAAGGGGTTGGTCCGCAACAGATCCACCATACATGCTAGCTTCCATATTTGCACTATCACTGGGAACGAATGGTGTTGAGTCGGAATTTTCTTCGTTCACGATGTCGTTTGTATCACACAATGTTTCCGCTGTAGTTGGCGGTGGAACGTCCTGCAATGCAAACAAAATGCAATTATTGTATCACCATGCACACAAATGAACACCGTACTATAGGGCATCATAGCAGCATCTGGGCAAGAGTGTACTATTTTAACACTTTCACACTCCAAACGCAAGCAAAATTGAGGAAATAAAAAGAACAAGAAGCCATACCTGTTCGAAATCGTTCAACAAATTGACAACTTCCTTGGTTTCACCACCAGTGCTGCTGATGACATCATCAACTTCTTTCAGACACTCCGCCCCGGCCGTTTCCGTGTAGCACTCGCCAAGAATATCCGTCACCGGTTCACTGGTATTCGGCTCAGCCGTCGTTTCGTCGTGATGTTCCACCTCACTCGGATCGTGCTCCTCCACTTTCTCACGTTCCTGTAGCTCCACCTCCTGCTCTAGTTCTTCGGGCACTTTTTCTTGCTGTTCTTGTTCGTGTTCGTGCTCGTGCTCGCCGTGTTGTTCTAGTTCCTCTTGCACCCACTGTGGTTCGTCGTCGTTGTCGTTTAGCTTCTGGGGCTGCTCGTCGAGTACCAAACTGTTGCTAAATTCTACCGTGTTGGTAATCTGCTCTGAAGGTGGTGCACTTTCTTGCTGACTTTCATGCGTCGGTTCTAGCTGTTGCTGTTGTTGTTGCTGATTCACATTCACATAGTTCCATTCGTCTTCTTCTGAATCTTCGCCGCAACCGGCATCATCATCCTGTTTGACGTCTACACTGTGATCTACGGCGGCGGCGTGCGAGAAAGAGACAGAAAACACACGGTGAGGTTGGTCGATCGCTCACCACGAATTGACGAACAAAATGACGGCAATGTCTTTCTTTGCGTTTGCACCGCGTATGCAAAAGTTACGAATGCTTTATCTCTACCTTTATCACGTTATTATTGCGCTTCAAACCAAACAACTGATTTCTGCGATATGGATATACAGCACAAACAAACAGATAAACGTCGGTATTCGAGATACGAGAAACAAAAAAGTGAATAGACTGCTAGTTATGATTCATCTACAGCTACACGCACACACGCTTGAAAGGGAGAATACGAGAGTGCGCGCGAAATGGGAGCGAGTTCTGGTGTTTGACGCGTTGCATTTTGCTCACTCTCATTCAAAATGGAAAGAAACAGGTTAGCTCATACAATGCCCGAAGCCGACAACGGAGTTGTCAGATTTGACAAAAATGGACCAATAAGATGTTCAATGCCATTTTCTGCCAAAATACTGAGTTTTTAGATTTTGCAGTATTTAAACAAAACGACGAACACACATTATAATCTATAACTATAAAAAAGTCTAATAACTTGTTTTTAAATAGTTCTATGGCGTCATAAAACAGTAAATGCTCAAATAGACAACAAACATACAAAAACGACAAATTCCAAATTAGAATTCCATTTTCGTAATGTATCGCAAGACATCGCTGAATATATGAGAGATGTTATTTTAAAATAAATCACGGGAGATTGTTGCTCCCTAACAAACGCTCATACTCTTTTGTTTTTTTTTTATGAGAATGAAAATATTTCACGAAATCCAACAAACTTACTTTCAATTAAAACGTTCTAGAATATCCCCGTTCTACTTACCATTGCCATAAACACCATCGAACGGTTTCTCGTGATGCAGATCCTCTTTTTCAGCCCCATCGTCGATATCATCGAATTCCGACTGCTTATCTTCAGCGACAATTTGACCATCGTCATCATCTTCATCCTGTTCATGATGCATCGCTGGCCCAGTTACCTGCTGCTCGATCAACTGTCGTCGGATTGCTTCCGAAATACCGAAGGAGTCCAGCTGATCGATCAGCTTGTTGTCGACGATTGAATCACCACCCAATAAATCATTAACGATCGGTTCGTCTATTGATTTCAATGGTACAATTTCATCATCATTCAGTTCCGCCTTCAAGGCCGGGACCATTTCTTCGATGTTCTCCTTTTCTGCTGCACCTAACAGCTCTTCCTCGACTTCCGAGGGCTCATCGTCGTGGTGATGCTCACCATTGCCGTTTACGTGTGGAACTGCATGCACCATTTGTTCCTCAGACATATCAGTCGGATCGGCACTTACACTTGATGGTGACGTGGGCTCTTCCTCCTCGAAGGCGTTAGTGTTTGCTTCATTCAAATTGGTTGGTAAATCCATTGCTGCATCTACAGATGGCGCGAACGGGTTGTGATGGTCCATCGTTTGTTGTTCTACACTTTCCACCATTGCGATCCCGTGTTCGATGTCACCATTATCAAGCAACGAGGACTTGACTGGTTCATCTAACATCGGACTAGGCGATTGTTGCTTGCTATCGTGCACTCCATCAACGTCTGTTTCTGGTCCGAGGCCACCATCTGATAGGAAACCCATATCATCCATCGGTCCAACGCATAGCGTGGAAGCAGACTTTGGTTCCAAAATTGCACTCTCGACCATAAAATTTTGTATATCATCGAAAGTTTTACGATCTTCCAGTGCAATTGATGCGTTCTGTCCCAAAAGAAAGAATAACATATATGTTTAGAATATAAAGCTGTGTGCCTCATGTCACATGAATTTTATCGTGCAAATTCATACCTCTGCCAAAAACCCATTACTTTCGGCTCCGTTAATCTCCATGTTTTGATAGGATTGTTTTCTTGCCTTAGCTTCTATTTTTTCTATAAACGGAGTTTCCTTGATGATGGTTTGCGGGTCCTTTAGGAACACTATTATCACCGTGATATTGTCTGATGTTTTCGCTTTGGCGAATGTTATTAAATAATCAGTGACTTTCTGTAGATCATCTGTGAAAGTAAATAGAAAACGAGATATGAAATTTTAAGAGTTTTTGGTTAGATCAGTCTTTAAACGGCTTTTATTTGAAATACTATAAAATGGGTTTAAACACACATAAAGATAAAGAGTAGTAAAACATTACTGGTATAAAATGATCTATAAATCCGGTTTTAAAATTGCTTCACAACCCCAACATTTCGGAATAGTTTCAACATTTACTACAAAATCGCAAAACTGACGTGTCACGCAAATATTCACAACTTGAAATCTATACTAACAAGGCTAAGCAAACAATAGCTAAGCAAAAAAAAAAACGACGCCCAGGGGAGTAGCAGAAATAAACGAAAGCCATAATGACGCATTCCTGCAAATTTGCATTGCATGACATCATACTATATTCGGTTGATGTTCGCATTCGTGTTAAGTAGATAGAAGTGGTCGAAGGATTGAGGTGTTTTTTACTAGGATATTTTCCGAAAATATCGCTGATGTTATTTTCTTTCATTTAAATAACCCTTCAAAAGCCACTCTCCCTCCTGAGCTGTCAATCATTACGAATGTTTTACATTTGTTGATCATGGAAATAAGAATCCGAAAATGTCCGAATCCGAATCAACATAAAAACAAAATTTACAAGATGAAAATATGCTATTCTCTTTTTGTCAAGATATTTAATTGGAAAAATGTACTTTTTTTAATTTGCTTTATTTAATTTTAAATGTAAAAAAATATTTACAAAATGTCTATCAGAACCAATGACATTATCTTTCTTTATATACACAAAATAATATAATTCAATGGGAACACATGTCTGATTGTTCTGACGATTTCTATTTATTGTATTTATTGGAAAATGACGAAAAACAACGATGTTCCTATCAACACGCAAGGTAACCCCGCAAATCTTAAAACCAATACGTATTTTCTGATTAAACGCCCGAAAAAATGGAATGAATTAAATAGGAAGTCGGTCATCAGTCTAAGGTTAAAGACAGAATTTCAATACGCAAAACAATCCGTGTTCCACGAGCGTGTATTGATTCGAATATTTGGCTTCGGTTTCGCTCTAAAACTGAAAACAAACCGTAATCTTGAGTGCCAAAAATAAACCCATTATTTGCATTGTTCGCTTATCGATCCATAATGCAGGGGCTGTTGCGAAATTCATACGTTTCACAGCTAACATCTTGCAAGCTTGCTAAATGGATATTCCAGTCTAGTGGTAGTGCCCTTACGGAAGTTTACCTTTACCACCGACCGAGCGATCATCAATAGGGAGCACAGTGAAACTATGAAGGCAAGATCACTTGCAGTCCGGCTCATTAGGCGGTCTGCGTTGTAATCTGCAACTTCTGGGATACTTTAATGTAAGTTTGAAAACGTTTTTTTTTAAAGAAATATATTCGAGCAGAACAAATGATGTTATATATAAGCTGCATATTTAAAAGGTCATAGAATGTTTCAAAGACTTTGAAACTAATCCGTTAACAATCATAGATTTTATTTTAATTTAAATTTGCTGTGCTTGTTAGTTCACTTGTTGTTATGTGAAGTAATCAAGATAGTTCACGACCAAACCAATAAAACTGTCAAAAACGTCATAATCAACCGAATGCTACAAGCTTCCATGTGAAGTCAAATGTTTATGGAACAGTGTTCAACTATATGAGTATTATTTGAATCTTACATGAAGGCTAGTAACAATTGTATTTGGTTGTGTGAGTGACAACTACGATAGAATCGTTATACTAAACGAATAAACTAGAGAACTTGTAGCGTTAAAAAATGTTCACTAGGTGGATAGTTTACGTTACACAAAAACGTACACAAATTCGCACCATAAGCGCGTACCTCGGCGAGGAAATGCCAACTGAATGCCAGCGCAGTGCTATTTTGGGAGGAATTAACTACATCCGTACATCTTTGGTACGCTGACTCCCAACCC